>JAHWFP010024780.1:31610-45916 GCA_023313725.1 Lithobius niger
GATTTTCCGGATATTTCATCAGCCAAAATTTCCTGATCATGCATCGTGGAGCTGACCACGCATTCGTATATCCATTTCAATTTAAGTTTCATGAAGAAAAAACGCCTAAAAGTCTCTCCTAATCGTGTATAAATACGAGTGAACAATGAATTAAAATGTCAGATTACTGTGGATTCAAGTTGGTGCAAGACTGGATTTTGTGTTCGTGTTCAAGGCCGATGCTGAAAAAACGCTGCTGGATTCAACGTGGGCTGGTGTGAGTAAATATATATTAAATAATTTAGTTTTAAATTCATTAAGAGTTTAAAATTTGTTTGTAAAATAAGTTTTTTTTACAAAGATCCAACTTTGTAATGTGATTTATTAAGTTTAAAAAATGGTTGATTTTGTTTAGTTTGACAAAAAATTAGGTTACAGGAACCAAAGGTTTTTTTAGGTTTCCGAAATTCCTTAAAATGGTCCTAACTCCTAAAATAATGGCCCTATAGCCAAACGTTCGAAATTTGCCCCCCCCCCCCTCTCGAAGAACCCCCACATGCCACTCCAGCTTTTACTTGATCCTGTTAAATATTTTTTTGGCCCACCCTCAAAATTTGTGTACCTTCAAATAGCCATAACTTTTTAACCGTTGGTCGTATAGCGAAACGGTTTGAAATTTGGCTCCATACCAACAACCCCCTATGAACCTCGGGTTTTTTGTTAATCCTGTCAAAAATTTTTTTTGGCCCACCTTAAAAATTTGTGTACTATAACTTTTTAACCGTTGGTCGTACAGCAAAACGGTTTGAAATTTGGCTCCATTCCAAGAACCCCCTATGCACCTCGGGTTTTTTGTTAACCCTGTCAAAAATTTTTTTTTGGCCCACCCCAAAAATTTGTGTACCTTTAAATAGCCATAACTTTTTAACCATTGGTCGTACAGCGAAACGGTTTGAAATTTGGTTTACCCTTATGTTACCCCGTACATTGAACACTGAGTATGACAACAATAAAAAAATGAATATTTTTCTTATTGAGTTATTTTATTGACCACTTCGAATAAACTAAAAAATAACTAAAAAATGGGTTTATTTCCGGATCCATATTTATACGACTTATTTTGTCCTATTTTTTGGTTATATTCGAGTATCGTTGTGTTCCTGGTAGGTATAACCTTGGTGGTAAGGCAGTCGTGACCCACATGCCCTACCTATTTCAATTCATTTGACCATGTTATTTTAAACTTGTTTTATGTTTCACTTGTACGCATGCTTTTAATTTTTGCTTTTGCACTGTTGTAATCTGATTAATTACGCTTTGTTGCACCATTTTTCCTCTTCATGTATTCACTGCTGTCCCCTCTTTGGGCTGGCAGTCAGCGATCCCCTGGGTCCTTGCCAGTCTTGTTGCTCTGGCAACAAAATTATTATTATTATTATTATTATAAACAAACGCTGGTTGTAATATCATAATTTTAATGTCTTTTTCATATTAAAACAATACTGGTATTTGGTACCAGATTCTGTATGTACTTTTAATCGGTGATAGTGTCTCCTTAATTGAAATGTTATTGATGTGACATTTTATGTTTTGGTGAAATATTTAGATCATGTTTAGTAGGAAAACTAAACATAATACATAATTCCAGCTGCATTCTCGCTGTACGACGGATATGCTCAGGATTGTTAGCTTATTAGCCACTTGACTGATTGCGTGTTCTCTGATGGTTTTATGGCATGTAATACTCGCTTTGTATTTGATGTTAACACTGTAGTGGAAGTTACCGAGACACGCTCCTAATTGTTTTCTATAGGCTCCTGCCTAATGTAACAAAAAATGTAACAAGTGAGCACGACAAATTAGTTTAGTTTACTTTAGGCCTAGTTAGATTTTTTTTATTCTGTTTTTATTTTTTTATTTATTTATTTAATTTAAGGCGTGGTTAAAACTGTAGATCCTAGTGGTCAAGAAAACAACAAGAATATTGTAATCACATTAAAAAAAAGGCTGTAGGCTTTGTTTACGCGTACGTTATAAACTATAAAAGTAGAAAATCGGTTCATTGGTTCGATGTCTAGGAGGGCAAAGAGTCCCAACGAACAACAAACAAGAAATGTCGATGTAGCAGAAGCCAAACGATTCGATTGTCATTAAAATAAACGATTCGATTGTGAGGGTTTTAAATAAATTATATACCGTAATTAGTGGCCATCAGGACAACCGAAGGTCGGAGTCTTACCGTTAAACCATACTGACACGATCTTTTTTAGAATTTTGAAGAAAGGGAAACGTGCATAGGCAGCATTTTTATACACACATATACACATAAATATACGTTTTGTCCAGTCATCACTGGAGTGATAGTAGACCACACACCGAGTGAAACAGAAATTAACACACAAGTCATAGGTCATGTTAGTATGGTTTAATGGTAAGACTCCAACCTTTGCTTTCAAAGATCATGGATTCCATTCCCCGCTTAAGCAATCTGACATTTAAGTCCAAAAGGTAACGAAAATAGGTCTGCATCCACATTTCTTTAATTAGTGGTCACGTCACAATGTACCTTTTCTAATTATGATACATAATTCCAGCTTTATTACTGATCTCCAACGCATATGCTCATTGATATTTCGGCCTCTGGCTCCTAGCAAATTTTACAGTGTCCTGCGAGTTCACTTGTATCGTAATACATCCTAACGTTTATCATGTTAGATGGTGACATAGGAAATTCTCCATTGAGCTTATTTCTGAGGTCTGAGAGTTTACATAAATTATGGAACTGTAATTTGGTCACATCACGCCTCTTCGCGATCAACAACTTCTTTCACATTCATTTTTTGAGCTTCTGCAATTTTCACCTGAGGTGTTCATGAAAACTTGATTCAGCAATGAAGAGAATTTTTGAAAAATAATTCTAGAAACGAAAATAATCTACTTGTCCTATAATGAAGATTTGTGCTCTACGGTGCTTCTATGGTGTAAAAATCTTTTCAAGAGAATGACCCTACGACGAAGACTTACAGTTCTGTGATTGTGCTCTGTGGTGACCCTACGACGAAGATTGTGCTCTGTGGTGCTTCTATAGTGCAAAATTTTGTCAAGAAAACCACATCCCAACAAAGATTTGCGGTTCCGTGTTTGTGCTCTGTGGTGCTTCTATAGTGTAAAAATCTTTTCAAGAGAATGACCCTACGACGAAGATTTGTGGTTCTGTGATTGTGCTCTGTGGTGCTCCTATAGTGCAAAAACCTTTTCAAGAGAAACACATCCCTACAAAGAAGATTTGTGCTTCTGTGGTGCTTCTTTAGTGTTAAATAAATCTTTTCAAGGATGTTTTCAAATACTTACTCGCATATGTTAGTTAAAATATCTATAAAATTCAAAATAACAAAAAACCCAAGCTAAATTAACCCTAAAAAAATTAATGTCTTCAAAAAATTAAAGGAAGCTAAAATACTAAATAATTTGATGGTTTCAAATTTTCTTTCCAAAAGCTAAGCCTTGGTGTAAGGAATTGGTTATAAGGTGAGGTTTGGAGACCAACGTTTGCGTTAAATTAAACCTAAAAAACCAAAACAAATAAACAAACAAATAAACAAAAAAAAACCTAAAAAATTTTTCAAAAATTAAAGGAATCTAAAATGCTAAATAATTTTGATGGTTTCAAATTTTGCTGTCCAAAAATTTAAGAGTTAGTGTTAAGGTTTGGCTATATGGGGAGAAGGAGGCCAATTTTCATGTTTAAAAAATTAAACTTTAATTTAAAATTTAATTTAAAATTTTCAAAAAATAAATGGTTTCTAAAGATCATGTAAGGATTGGTTGTAAGGTTATAAAACTGAAACTTTTTTCCCCAGCATAATAAAAAGGATAAATAATTTGTTTGAATGGAAACCAAAACAATTTTCACTTGTATATATTGTAGGGAAACTTTCCCTACGCAAAACCAATTACTAAACCATCTTGGCTCATGACATCCATTCGACAATGAAGAATGTGCATGTTTCGAAGATGTAATCTGACCCGAATGCTGGCACTTTGCCATCGACAATATGAAATGACAATACCCGAAAATTTTGATGATCCTCTACCATTATTTGTATCGTTGCGTACGGCCATACACGCGTTACTGATAGGTTGCCTGGACCAGATGGTCAATTGTAAGGTACACTTATGCTTATGCGTCGAGTTCTTTAAGGATCCAACATTTATCAAAACATATTTTTGGTCCCACTACACCGAGCTGTATAATCCGAACGATGTTCCTACTTTGTTAGATGAGGCGTTAGAAAAAATCCAGGAGACGATCGACAGTTTTGCCAAGGGGGAGTGGTTAGGCCATATCCCGCATAACCAACTTAATTATCAAAGTGGCAGAGTACCAACCGCTGCGAGCTTCGTCATACATTCCTCTACCGTACACTCTCAAACCTAAGGAGGGCGTGATTGTGAATGTAAAAAATGTAAATGATCAAAAGTGCTTTGTGTACTCGGTATTAGCGATGCGTTGGGGACTAACCAGCGTGAAGCCCGAAGATTACAAAGAGTTTGAAGAATCACTCGATGTTAGCTCTCTGTCCTACCTAACAAAGCTCGGTGAAATCTGTAAATTTGAAAAAGCTAACAATCTTTCAATCAACGTTATCGGTTTTAATGAAAAAGAGGGGTTGCACCCGCTCAGAGTTTCTAAGAATCTAGTCTAAAAGCCCATCGACCTTCTCTTGTTACCTCCGAGGACAAGACCCACTACTGGGCTATAACGGATGTCGCTGCTTTTTTATGTTATCGAGGTTCGGGCACTCCCGCAAAGTTTTATTGTCGAAACTGTTTCGCGGCGTTTGGGAAACAATAGATGCTCACCACCCACCGAAACGAGTGCATCAAGATTAATCCCGCGCAAGCTCTCCGATTTAGGAAGCCGGGAGAAAATTTTCTACAGTTTCGGCATTTCAACTGACAAAACTCCTTCCCCCGCATCATCTATGCCAACTTCGACCCGTCTCAGCCGTTAGGCCCAGTCCTTCGATGAGCTTGGTTACTAAAATTCATCAGCATGTACCTTGCAGTTTTGGGTACGTCGAGATAGGTCAAAATGGAGAGATTGTTAATCGAGAATACTACTTGGGAGAAGACGCCGTTGAAGTATTTTATAAATGCATGGAGAAAGAGGCGCAAGCTTACAATTATCTACTGAAAAATGTACAACCCCTCAATCTCATTGCCGCGTTAATGGAAAATTTAGAGGAGCCGCTCATTCTCAGTGTAATCTTAGCGCACGAGAACGAAAAACCATCCCCGTTGTATTCCATAATTTAGAAGGCTATGATATGCATCTACTAATTTCCGCCGTGCACATATTCGAGGGAAAAGTTGATGTCATCAGTCGGCACACCGAGAGTTTTTAGAGTATGACGATAACGGGGTTAAAGAGCGGGATCAGTCTTCGGTTTATAGACAGCTTGAATTTCTTGAACGTTTCCCTAGATACTGCGGTTGCGAACTGCAAAGCCAACGGATTCACGATTCTCGAGGCAGCTTTGGACTCGGGGTAAATATGTGCGTGGTTCGTTGAAGGAATGACTAGAGAGAGTGCTGTAGATCTCCTGACCCGAAAAGGTGTTTATCAGTACGAATTCGCGAGCGACATGTCCGTTTTTGATAACGAAGATCTCCCATCTCGAGGAGCATTTTTTTCCCAGTTGAAACAAGAGGAGTTGGCAGGGAAAGAGTACGTGCGAGCTCTTAACCTCTGGCTCAAGATGAGAGTTAAAAAATTCGGTTCCTACCACGAGATTTATCAGATGACAGACGTTTTCCTCCTCGCGGACATTTTCGAAGACTTCCGAAAACTGTGCCTCCGAAACAATAAATTAGATCCGTGCTACTACATCTCTACCCCGGGTTTCAGTTCAGAACCGAAATTGAAACTGTTCACTCACGTCAATAAACACAATTTAGTATTTTCGTGTATATGTAAGAGGTCTTCCGAAGCTAATAATAAATACCTGCCCGGTTTCAACCCTCACGAACCTTCCCTATACATCATATACTTGGACATGAACAACTTGTACGGCTTTGCCATGAGCACTCCTCTCCCCTACGATGAGTTCCGGTACTTGACGAAGGACGAAATTAGAGCTTTCGACGTAGACGCCGTGCTAGACGACGTCGCCATTGGGTATATTCTCGAAGTAGACCTTGAGTACCCCAGCGAACTGCATGATGCCCATAACGATTACCCGTTAGCTCCCGAGAATATCGAGAATGGGGAAGATCTCATTTCCCCCTACACAAAAAAATTAGCTAAAGATATAGATCACGAGATCAGGTCTTCCTCTAAGGGAGACTCTGCATAAGAAGAAGTACGTTCTCCACTATCGGAATTTGAAATTTTACCTCCGTCACGGATTAGTTCTTCACCACATCCGAAGGGTCTTGGCTTTCAACCAGAAACTTTGGATGAAAAACTATATAGATTTCAATACCGCTAAAAGACAACAATCAACCACTCCGTTCGAAAGGATTACTTTAAGTTGTTAAATAATTCGGTGTTAGGTAAGAATTTGGAAAACAAACAGAATCGGCTCTCCGTGAAATTGTGCATCAATGCTAAGAGAGCCGTAAAATACACCTCCCAACCTCATGCGGATTCTTTCAGGATCTTGAATGAAAACTTGGTGCAGATTAACCGCCGAGCTAGAAGCGTTTGCTGCGACCTGCCCACGTACTCCGGATTCAGTATTCTAGAACTATCAAAATTGTTCATGTTCGAGTTCCATTACGAGTATATTCGACCCAAGTACGGTAATCGGGCCAGGCTCCTATTTACAGATACCAACAGCCTGTGTTACCAAATCGAAACGGAAGATGTGTACGAGGATATGCTTCGGGATCGAGAGCGCTTCGACACGAGTCATTATCCCCGCAATCACCGACTTTTCTCCGATGTGAACAAATTAGTTCTAGGTAAAATGAAGGATGAGATGGCAGGTATCCCCAATCCTAGGATTTGTAGGGTTACGGTCGAAAATGTACGCGATAAAATCTCTCAAAACAGAAACTAAAAAAAAAAGCTAAGGGGATTTAAAGAGCGTTCGTGAAAAAACACCTGAACTTTGAGGATTATGAATCAGTTTTAAAAACACCGACATTCCCAGCTAAGGGAGTTTGGTCAAAAATTTCTAGCGTGGGACACGAAGTTAGCACCATTAAGGTTTCAAAATCCCTCCTGTCGGCATATGATGATAGCTATTGGTCACATCGATTCAGGTACTTGGAAAGAATACAAAGACGATTTCAATTCAGACGTAGATATTTTGAGCGATGAGGAGAAAGAGGAGCAATTGCTCTTATCGTATCGAATGAGAGAAAATGACGAATTGAACAAAGCAAAAAAAGCTGAGGAGAGGGAGAAAGCGGTGCGGCGAACCATCCTATTATTGAACCGTAGGAGAAAGTTGGAGGATGCTGTCATTTTAGGAAAACAAGAGAAAAGTTAGGAGGAGAATGATGGAAAGGGAAAGACGGGCTGCGGTGTGTCTAGAGGAGAAAAAAGCTAGATTAGAGAAGCAAGCTATTAGTAAGAAAAAGAGTCTCGAACGGGAAACGGAAGAGCGGAAAAAAGCTTGACTAGAGAAACAAGCCTATAGAATGAAAAAGAGTCGCACGCTCAAAAAACAAAAGAGCTCGGGAAGTCAAGATTAATGAAACTTGAACGCAAGTTGTTCGCTTACTTCTGCTAACAAATTATTACCCGGAATGTATATAAAGAGATTGACTCTATATTCTTCTTTAAAAATCATGATGGAACAATATGAAAAAGTAGTTACATTTGTGTGCAAAAATTGTTTGCTAGAATTCACCTCGAAAGCAGAAATTCAGATACATTTAAAAATGTGCAAAATACGTCACATAGGAAAGTTTATTATCAGTCTAACATACTGTCACGTATGTAAAAAGTATTTTGATCCGAACATGAAACGAATGAACTACCATCACATCATTCGACACGGTCTCATTCTGCCCGATGATGAATAATGATACTCCAAAAGGAAAAAAATTATTACGTTTTTATGGATTTATTTAAGACTGCTAATATTATCCGTCCATCTATTATACTTGGGGTCATAACCCTTCCATTTTACGAAATAAAGCATTTTCCCACTGCGTAGCACTTCTACTAAAAATAAATCTGGAACTAGGGTTTTTTGAATTTCTTGTTCGTAGAAACCACCCAGCACCGCTTCACCCGACTCATCTTTTAAAAGATAAGTAACCGGTTCGGTTTTTTGCACTTTGCGACTCGTGAAAACTTCGTTAGTAAAATTTTGTAAATACCCTTTATCAAAAATTTTCCTAACTTTAGAAATTCTGATTTTATTTCCCACGGCAAATTTGGGTTTTTTTAACGATTGTTTTGATTTAATTCTCAGCAACGATTCGTGACGTTTGGTTACTTCCCTCGGTTTTAGTTTAGTTGTGGAGTGAATTGTGTCTTTGTCCGAGAAACTAACTCATCGATAATGTGTATCCACTGGTACGTTCCCTACCTGGTGAATCGTTTCCACATTTGAGTTTTCAGCGTTCTGTTGAAACGTCTACAACACTCGCTTTCTTCTCAGTGGGTAGGTACATGTTGATGTTGTGACGCTCAAGGAGTGCTTTGTTTCCGCGTTGGTTTGTGGAGTTCGTTTACGAGTTGATCCATTTCGTTTTTTTTTTTCAAACGAAAACAGGATCGGTCGTTTGTGTCCGAAAACAGGATCGGTCTCTTTGGGATTTTCGAAAAATTTGAGCAGGAAATGTTTAGCCGTTTGCCCTATGACTTGCCCCGGTAACAGACTATCCAAGGATCTGAGGGTGGGATAATTTGGTATTTCTGGAGGTGTTGAAATGCATCCGTTTTGAATTGCTGAAAGCACTGGGGTGACTTTCGGCCCTGTACTGGTTGATGCGTATTCGGTTCGCATAACCGGAGTCGCATATTCGGATACATTGGGTGAATCTCGCGCTGTTGGAGTCGAATGGTCGGTAAAACTCAGAGGTGTCTTAATTCAAAGTTTTCAGTATCGTGGGTTGTTCCATCAGTTTCCCACCCTTCCTCATCATCCTCAGATTTAAAAGTTTTTACGGGAGTAATAATTCGTTTACGTTTCGCTCGTTTTTTAGTAGGAAAGCCAGCAACTACTTTCAAAGGACTTGCTGCAGGTATTGGTTTTGCAACAGTTGGTTTCAAAGTACTAACAACGGGTTTAAAAAACTCTTGTAATGATTCTTCCTGCACTTGCTCATCCAAACGTTGATCAAAAAATGTTTTCTTTAAATGTTTTTTGAGTTTTACGATTTCACGTTCCGTTTCCATGTTCTTTTTTCTTTCGGCTTCTTTTATTTATGAACGAAAATGAACGTTTATAACGTCCCTCGTTTAATGTTTTGTCAATCGATAAAAACACGTACGGATCATCCCAACACGTTCTGCACAACGTTTTAAAATCTGAAAATGCCATGTCCGGCCCGACATGATTTTCGTACAAGTGTTTTAAGTTTAAATCATCCATGGGAAATACGATTAATAAATTATCTCTAACCACTTGTTTGGGAATTCTAGTGTAAGACTGACTGCAATAATAAACGTCGGCATTAGAATGACGTCCTTGAGTGAAGTAACGCTTTGTTTTTTTGCTTGTCCAAAAGAACATCGTCAAAAACCCCGAGATTACGAAACTTGGGATCAAATTCCTCGGGAGGGGTCAAATCGATTTGAGAGTCGTGAAAACTCGCTATATCCCGCCCTATGGTTCTCTCAATTTCGGAAAATATAGACTGTAAAGCTCGGTATTTTGGTTGACACCGAGTTTTGCTGTACACGTATAATCTGTCATAATCAAATCAACCCTCGTTACAGATAAAATTAAACAGTAAATTCGTCTTTCCACAATTTGCCGGTCCTATAATCAGACATCTGATGTTCGAAGGTAGAAATGGGAGATTTTTTGTTTTTTTACATGGAATGAAGAAATCATAATTTGTATATCCATTGTTTTTTAATTTATCTTTATCAGAAAACTTATCGTCGAATGTATTAGATTCAACAACTCCGTAATCTACGTTACACCCAAGTTTTACGGTTCTGGGAGTGTCGCTGCTGACATACACGGCATTAATCTTACCAATAACTTCCGTCAAGGTCATACTTCTGAAAGATGGCAAATTAAACCACGGCTTTTCCATAACGTTTTTGTTAAGTTTTCCTTTAGTTATGTGGATATTGTTGTACACCCACGTTCTAAGACAGATTGGTTTATCCGACTTGTCGTCAGCCTTTTGACAGAATAGGTAGTAGATCGAAATGGGGTGCGAGTAATTGGGGTAACTGAACATTGTCAAAGAAACGGATTTCTGCTCATCGGTTTGAATTTCTAATTTTTTGCAGATGTATCGTTTAAGATTTTTCAACACATTTTGAGTTTGGGGTCCAACGGAGAAATCCAACCCTTATGCTTGGAATCTTCGTTCGAAATGGGAGAACCAATTCCTTTTAAATCCTTGAATTCTATGGAAGGAGACAAGACGGAATGAGACATTTCTTTTTCTCTTTTGTTTATATATTAAAAAAAAAGAATCGTCAAAATGCCGATTAATAATTTTGGTCAGTCTTTGAAACGAAGGCAAAGAGATGTGAAAGGAGTTCTGGGTATAGGATTTATATTAGACCTGAACCATGATTACGACATGCAGAATAAACAACTTACTAAATCGGAGTGCTACAGAACCTGAAGACGTCGTAATTTATTCTTAATTTACCGAATTAGAAAACAAAGTAAAAAAAAATTGAAGCCGACGTAGGATTGAAGAAAGATGTGGATGGACATTTTAAGGCTGAAAAGAAACGTATTAAAGATCTTGAAACTCCCTCGCAATCAAAGGATGCAGCGACTAAGGATTACGTCGATTTAAAAACTGTATCGGACATGCGAATGAATCGCTTAACTAATCTAGCTGCTGGTGTAGATCCCGAAGATGCGGTGACTTATTCTCAGTTGACAGATGTAAAAAATTTAAAAACTACGTTGGAGGAAAGTGCCGATGGTCAACTCGACGCGAAAGATAGACGAATCAAGGATCTGGCATCCCCCGCTCAATCTAAAGATGCGGCGAATAAAGAATACGTCGACGCGAAGCTTGTCATTATAAACGAAGTGGAAACCAAACTCGGTTACGCTTTGAAGGAGGTCCCGATGGACTGCTCGATGCAAAAAATAAACGAATCAAGGACCTTGCATCCCCGCACAACTAAGGATGCCGCGAATAAATAATACGTCGATACGAAGCTTCTCGGTATAAACGAATTAGAAACCAAACTTGACAATGCCTTGATTATGGACTCTCGCGAAATATCCGATGCAAAAAATAAACAAATCGGTAACCTCATGACCCCCGAAAAACCTTTGGAAGCTGTTACTAGAGAATTTCTTTTCGAGACTATTAGAGACGGGTACCGCATACACATTTAAAGAATAAAGGATGCCGCGAATAAATAATACGTCGATACGAAGCTTCTCGGTATAAACGAATTAGAAACCAAATTTGACAATGCCTTGATCATTGAATCTCGCGACATATTCGACGCAAAAAATAAACGAATCAGTAACCTGGCGAGCCCCGAAAGCCCTTCGGAAGCTGTTAATAGAGACTATTTCTTCGAGGTAATTAGAGATGCCTACGAAATAGACAAACTTCAAACGGCGTTGGATGAGGATGGGGTATTTGATACAAAAAATAGACGAATCAAATTTACGCTCCCTCCAAACGCGGAACACGACGTGGCTACTAAGGGATACATCGATAGTATAATGGTTACTTTAAACGTAGAAAAAAAACTCCTACCAGATACGGAGGAAGCCAAAAATCATTTTGACAACGTCAGTTTTGTGATGGAAAGATATATAAATCCACGTTTCGACTGTATAGTTACTTTTCGCGGAACTAGTCCTTACCCTAAAGGTGACTTTTTTTACGTGTAACAATAACTATCCTCGCCAATACTACTTATCAACATCCGGTTGGTATATCCTGGGAATGAATATAGGAAGTAGCGGAGACTATATAAATAGTTCAGACCCTCCAGATATAAAGATTCGGTGTTTAATAACTCATTATTTTGATTTGTCGGAAAGTATACCCGAAAACAAAGGATTTCAAGTTTATCTCGATTTCGAAAGACTTCTCCAACCATCAACTTTAAGTATAACAGAAATATCGATCATCGTGATACAGCAAGTACGGAGGATAAAGATTACCAGATAGATATATACCTAACCAAGACTCGTTGTATACCATGGTCAAAGCAGAGACCTACCAATCCATACGAAGAACAATGGGGATAACCGAGTTAAAGAGCTAACCGTCTTAAAATATCTTCGTAATCATATCCCTTGCACGAGAAACTTAGAAAAAATAAACAGAAATGACCGCACAATGTTTGATTAAAATTTTTCACCCTGTCGTAATTGTATTTAACAGGACCCAAATACTCCGAAGTGGATGTCAGTGGTTCGAGGTTGCCGAAACTGTCGAAGTAACAGGGTATGTCAGTAACTGTCGAGTAAGCCACCCAATGACTTCCATTTCCATCGTGAAAATTTTCGAGATTAACGATGCCGCATTCGCCACGAGGTTTAGGTTTTAACAGAAACGATCCTTGCTAAAAGTAACTCTGTATTTAGGAATTTTCGAGATTCGTTAACGGTTTAGTAAAATCGATCAGACCTTCACTGGCCTTAGAAAGAGCCCTCTGCCACGATTCGCTTTTTTTTTCTTTTTTCATTTCAATCCCGAACCCTCCATCTTCTTGTTATGTCTCACCATTTCTTCCATTACCTTAGCATCATTCTGGCTCTTTTTAACTGCGGCGGCGATACTGGCGGCACCTCCGGCTAGACCACCTACACTGGCTAAGGTGGGTCCCAACAATGCCAACAATGGTAAAAACCCACCTCGTTTCACAATCTTTTTTCTTTTTACCCCGCTCCGTTTTTTTCCGATTTTACTTGTTTTCGTTTTTTGTTTCACCATCTCTCTTTTAATAAATCACTTCCACTTTGCCTTTATTCAATTTCAAACTCATTTTTCTATCTCTGATCAACAGAGCGTGGCACGTCGTGTTAGCTGGAACCGTGGCGTTAAATTTCAACTTTACTTGTACGTTGACTATGCCAGACTGAAGTCTCTCCGATTGCTTGGAACAGTCCAAAACCACTAGAGGATAAGTCTTTTTAAACTGCACAGAATCGATACACAAGTCCCCAACATCATACAAAGCGCGTCTAATCTCTTGTATTCTATACAAGATCGAGTATTCTCCAGTAGCGTAATTTACGTTCAAGTCCAAGAACGGGTAACGTTCGGAATTTAAAGTTACGTGAGCGTCTTGAAAACTGCAGTGATCGAATACGGCTGGATTTTTAGTTTGCGCATCTTTTCTATCAGTATGAAGAGCTAGAATAACCCACCTCGGTTTTTCGACGGCCGAAGTAGTAAGCACGTGCCTTGTGAAACTAGTGCTCTGAGGAAGTTCGGAACTATCGTAATGCCAGTGCCTAAAACCCAAGTCCACGTTCATCCCACCATCTATACAGGGTGTTCGGAAATTGGTGTCAAATATTTTGAGGGTCCGCTGTGTGATCAAAGATAAGAAGAAAAAGTCCTATAAACATGGGTGCGGAAATGCACCAGTCTTTAGTTACAGCCCCCCCCCCCCCCAGGTTTGGGGTAAACAGTTCTTAAATACCTCGTAATGATTCACTGTTTCCATTCCAAACTCAGGATATGTGCCATATCATACCTGGTATTTCAGTACTTCATAATACAGTATTGGGTCGCACAACTTATCAGAGGGAGAGGTAATTTTCTTATGGGGGGGGGAATCAAACGTGGGGGAAGAGAGGAGTAACTGCTTTGGTCTTGTACTTTAATGAAAGAAATTGTAGAAAAAACACATCGTGTGATTGAAAACAATCGAAAGTAGTACTGTACTTTCTTTCATTACGTGTAAAGACCAAGTAAGTTACATCGTTTTCCAAGTTTGTGCCCCCCCTCCAAAAAAAAACAACTACTGTACGTACATCTCTGTGGAGAGCACCAAACATTATCAATCGGGTATCCTCAGGTGAGACGCGCTGCTCGGCTCGGTTAAATGGACGTCATTGCTCGGTGTACCGAGCATTGCCGATCATGCTCTGCTCGCCGAGAATTGGCTCGGCAGCTCGGTATCGGTGCAGCCTTAATACCTACCTATTGAAAAAAGGATCGTTCACCTGAATTAA
>JAHWFP010024781.1:0-26891 GCA_023313725.1 Lithobius niger
GAAATACCAAAACGAAGCGAAGAAGAAAAATAGTGGCTAATAAGAGAGCCGCGGCTGCTCGTAAGAAACGTGCGATAGAAACTGTAGAACAGAGAAAAGTTAGGTTGGAGAAACGTGCGACAGAAACTGTCGAACAGAGAAAATATCGGTTGGAGAAAATGGCCGCCGCTAAAAGAAGAAAATTAATATTCAGACGAACTCCTAATATGATCTGTTGTACCTAAAATTCAAGTACAAATTATTTAAAAAGATAAAGTGCTAATGTTATCATTCCAGCTATTAGATTTTGAATCATTTCCCTTCCACTTAACGAAGTAGAGCATTTTCCCATTTGTACCTTTCTTTCGTCTTAATACTTTCTCCACTAAAAATAAATCGGGGACGAGAGTTTTTTGAATTTCTTGTTCGTAGAAACCTCCGAGCACCGGTTCGTTCAATTCGTCTTTTAATAGATAAGTAACGGGTTCGGTTTTTTGGACTTTACGGATTGTGAAAACTTCGTTAGTAAAATTTTGTAAATAACCTTTATCAAAAATGTTCTTAACTTTAGAAATTCTGACTTTATTTCCTACGACAAATTTGGGTTTTTTCAACGATTGTTTCGGTTTAATTTTCAGTGACGATTCGTGACGTTTGGTTACTTCCCTCAGTTTTAGTTTAGTTGCAGAGTGAACCGTGTCATTGTACCGTGAAACTAACTCATCAATAATGTGTATCCATTGGTAGTTCCCCTGCTTGGTGAATTGTTTCCACATGCGAGTTTTCAGCGTTCTGTTGAAACGTTCTACAACGCTCGCTTTCTTCTCAGAGTGGGTAGAGTACAGGTTGATGTTGTGATGCTTAAAGAGTGCTTTAAAGTTTTTATTGTAGAATTCACTGCCTAAATCAACTTGTAAATTTTTAGGGGGTGTCGTTCCTTCGAGTATCTTTTTAAAGGCTTCCGTAACGACTACACCGCATTTTGATTTAAGGGGAATGGCCCAAGAAAACTTGGACATGACGTTAATGCAAGTCAGTAGGTAATTAAATCCTTTATTAACGTTAGAGTAAGGTATCATTTCCACCAAGTCCGCTTGCCATAGATCATTCAGACTCCGCACAATCACTTTCCGCCACAGAAAATGTTTCCGCATCGGTTTGTGGAGCTCGTTTACCAGTTGATCCATTTCGGTTTTTTTTTCTTCCCATTTCAAACTTGAGCTTCGTCCCCATGATTTTTTTAACGATCACAGCGGCTAATTTTTCTCTCCAAGAGGTCGAAGGATCCTTACGTACTTTTCAAGCTTTAGATATAAGAATTTCATCGGCGACGTGCCGTTCGTTTAAATTTGAACTTTTTGAGTAGGCGATGTCATGTTCTTTACACGCCTCATCCAGTTTATTTATTCCAGGATCCCCTCTAGCTAATCTCTGATTTAGTTTTGTTCCAGGTCCGCAATATTGATATCCGGGTAAATGGACTTCTACCGGTAAATGGTCTACGATTGTATTTACGATTCCTTTCCCAGACTTGATGAAGGAAGCTCTTTTCGTTCCGCACACTTCGCAAAAGTAGACTTCCATACTTCTGGTATTTTCGATGTAATAATAGTAGGAGGTTCGGGCCGGTTAGGTGTGGATCGTTTACATTTCACGCAATACTTCATCTTGGCCTCTTTTTTTTATTATGCAAAATTTTTTTTATCGTAAACCTAAATTCTGATAAGCGTTCTTTTTTCTCTAGCTGTGATGACCCTTCGTGGTTCCAATTCCGATAAAATTTCTATCATTTCGTTCCTGTGACCGTCGTGACCCGCTTGGGTTGAGCCGTACAAAAGCCTCAGTCTTTCGACCAGATCGTTAGGATCGTCGTAGTACCTGTAATCCACCCCACTCCTGGTTTTTTTTTACCATACAAGTTCCCTTTTTCTTCGTTTTCATATCCTCCCAGACAGGACCGATTATCGACAAGTACTTGGCACTACGATTCGACTTAGGTTTTCGAGTGCCCGGATCGTTGTTTTGGTAGATAGCGTGCATGTTTTTTAAAAGAGAAGCGTAACTCGCCTTGACTTTGGGAGTGTACGACGGTTTCTTCAAATCCTTAAAAACCAGCAAACTCCGAAGTCCTCGTCTTCCCGCGTACTGATTACCACCGACCACTATGTCGTTCTCGAATATTTTTACGGGTTTATTAGCGATGCTCATTTCTCCAGTTTTCATGTCGTACAGGATCGGTCTCTTTGGGATTTTCGAAAAATTTCATCAGGAAATATTTCGCCGTTTGGCCTATGACTTGGCCAGGTAACAGACTATCCAAAGATCTGAGGGTTGGGAAATTTGGAAGTTCTGGAGGCGTCGACACGCGTCTGTTTTGTATTGCCGAAAGTGTGGGGGTGACTTTCAAACCCGTACTGATAGATGTGTATTCGGTTCGCGTAGCTGGAGTCGAATATTCGGAAAGATTGGGATCTCGCGCTATCGGAGTTGAATGCTCGACGGATGGTTTCTGCGATTCAAACTTCTCCGTCTCGTTCCCCGTGGTTTCCCACTCTTCATCATCTTCAACCTCGGATTTATAAGTTTTTTTTTATGGGAGTAATAATTCGTATACGTTTTAGTTGTTTTCTCGTTGGAAAACCGGCAGTAGGTTTCGCAGGACTCACTACGGGTGGTGGTGGATTAACAACGGTAGGTTTCAAAGTATTAACGACGGGTTTAAAAAATTCTTGTAAAGATTCTTCTTGATCTCGTTCGTCCAAACGTTGGTTCAAAAATTTTTCCCGTAAACGTTTTTTGAGATTTACTATTTCACGTTTCTTTTCCATGTTATCTTTTTTTCTTTCTTTTGTCATCGAACGAAAACGTACGTTTATAACGTCCCTCGTTTAACGTTCTGTCGATCGATAAAAACCCGTACGGATCATCCCAACACGTTCTACACAACGTTTTAAACTCCGGAAATTCCATGTCAGGACCGACATGATTTTCGTACAAATGTTTCAGGTTTAAATCGTCCACGGGAAATACGATTAATAAATTGGCGTCATCTCTAACCACTTGTTTGGGGTTTCTGGTGTAAGACTGACTGCAATAAAAAACGTCGGCGTTAGAATGACGGCCTTGAGCGAAGTAACGTTCTATGTTTTTTTGTTTGTCTAAAAGAACATCGTCAAAAACCACGAGATTACGAAACTTGGTGTCCAACTCCTCGGGAGGAATGAAATCGTTTTGAGAGTCTTGAAAACTCGCAATCTCCCGCCCTACGGTGCCCTCAATTTCGGAAAATATAGACTGTAAAGCTCGGTATTTCGCTTGACACAGAGTTTTGCTGTACACGTATAATCTGTCGTAATCCAACCATCCTTCGTTACAGATAAAATTAAACAGTAAGTTCGTATTTCCGCAGTTTGCCGGTCCTATAATCAGGCATCTGATGTTTGAAGGAAGAAATGGATGATTTTTGGGTTTCTTGATCGGCACGAAGAAATCGTAATTTTGAATATCTATCGTTTTTTTCTTATTCAGAAATCAAACTCATAAAGTCTTTATCCGAAAACTTTTCGTTGAATGTATTAGATTCGACGACTCCGTAATCTACGTTACACCAAAGTTTTACGGTTCTGGGAGCGTCGTTGCTGATGTACACGGAGTTAATTTTACCACTAACTTCCGACAAGGACATACTTCTGAACGGAGCCAAGTTAAACCACGGTTTTTCTATATTGTTTTTGTTAAGTTTTCCTTTAGTTTTGTGGATGTTGTTGTACACCCACGTTCTGAGACACAGCAGCTTATCCGACTCACCGTCTGCCTCTTGACAAAATGGGTAGCAGGTGGAAGCTGGGTGCGAGTAATTTGGGTATCTGAACATCGTCAAAGAAACGGGTTTCTGCTCGTCAGTTTCAATTTCTAATTTTTCGCAGATGTATCGTTTAAGATTTTTCATCGGGGTTTGAGATTCGGGGGTCGACGGAGAAATCCATCCCTTACACCTGAAATCTTTGTTTAAAATGGGAGAACCTATTCCTTTTAAATCCTCGAATTCTACGGAAGGAGATAAGACGTACTTTACTCCATTTTTTAAATTCGTCGCATTTTCTGTCTTAACTTCTAGAGAATTTGATTGCAACAGACTCGAAAGATTTCCGTACCAGGTAGAATGAGACATTTCTTATTCCTTTTGTTTATATATAAAAAAAAGAATCGTCAAAATGCGAGTTAATAAATTTGGACAGTCTTTGAAACGAACGCAAAGAGATGTGAAAGGATATCCAGGTATAGGATTTATATTAGACCTGAACTATGATAACGACATGCAGATTAAGCGACTGACTAAAGTCGGAGCTGCTACAGAACACGAAGATGTCGTAATTTATTCCCAATTTACCGAATTAGAAAACGAAGTAAAAAAATTTAAAGCCGACGTAGGATTGAAGAAAGATGAAGATGGACATTTTAACGCTGAAAAGAAACGTATTAAAGATCTCGAAACTCCCTCGAAATCTAAAGATGCAGCGACTAAGGATTACGTCGATTCAAAAACTGTATCGGACATGCGAATGAATCGCTTAACTAATCTAGCTGCTGGTGTAGATCCCGAAGATGCGGTGACTTATTCTCAGTTGATAGATGTAAACAATTTAAAAACTATGTTGGATGAAAGTGTCGATGGGCAACTCGACGCGAAAGATAGACGAATCAAGGATCTGGCATCCCCCGCACAATCTAAAGATGCGGCGAATAAAGAATACGTCGACGCGAAGCTTGTCGTTATAAACGAAGTGTAAACCAAACTCGGGTACGCTTTAAAGGAAGGTCCCGATGGACTGCTCGATGCAAAAAATAAGCGAATCAAGGACCTCACATCCCCCGCACAATCTAAGGATGCCGCAAATAAAGAATACGTTGATATGAAGCTTCTCGGTATAAACGAATTAGAAACCAAACTTGACAATGCCTTGATTACGGACTCTCGCAAAATATTCGACACCAAAAATAAACGAATCGGCAACCTCATGAACCCTGAAAAACCTTCGGAAGCTGTTACTAGAGAATTTCTCTTCGAGACTATTAGAGACGGGTACCGCATAGATAGACTTCACTCGGCGTTGAACGAGGAAACTTCAAACTTCAAAATAGACGAATCAAATTTAGCTCCCTCCAACCGTGAAACACGACGTGGCTACTAAGGGTTACGTAGATAGTCGAATGGTTACTTTAAACGTAGAAAAAAACTCCTACCAGACGCGGAGGAAGCCAAGAATCATTTTGACAACGTCGGTTTTGTGATGGAAAGATATATAAATCCACGTATCGACTGTATAGTTACTTTTCGCGGAACTAGTCCTTACCCTAAAGGTCACTTTTTCACGTGTATCAATAACTATCCTCGCCAATACTACTTATCAACATCCGTTTGGTATATCCTGGGAATGAGTATAACAAGTAGCGGAGACCAAATACCTATTTTAAACCCTCCAGATATAAAGATACGGTGTTTAATAACTGGGTTTTTAGATTTGTCGAAGAGTGTAGCCAAAGACAGAGAATTTCAAGTTTATCTCGATCTTGAGAGACTTCTCCAACCATCAACTTTAAGTATAACGGAAATACCGATCATCGTGAACGAAGGTCACGTGATTTATATAATGGCTGATACGGCAAGCACGGAGGATAAAGATTACCAGATAGATAGAAAAATAAACAAATCGGTAACCTCATGAACCCTGAAAACCTTCGGAAGCTGATACTAGAGAATTTCTCTTTGAGACTATTAGCGACGGGTACCGCATAGATAGACTTCACTCGGCGTTGAACGAGGATGAGGGTGAGCGTTTGGTACTCGATGCAACACGGAGACGAATCAAGAATCCCGCATCACCAGCACAATCTAAGGATGCCGCGAATAAAGAATACGTCGACGCAGAGCTTCTCGGTATACGTGAAGCTTCGCCGACTCGTTGTATAGCATGGTCAAAGCAAAAACCATATGCCGATCTATATGAAGAAAAATGGGGTTAAAGAGATAACCGTCTTAAAATATCTTCGTAATCATATCCCTTGCACGAGAAACTTAGAAAAATAAACAGAAATGACCGCACAATGTTTGATTAAAATTTTGCACCCTGTCGTAATTGTATTAAACGGGACCCAAACACTCCGAAATGGATGTCGGTGGTTCGAGGTTGCCGAAACTGTCGAAATAACAGGGTATGTCAGTAACTGTCGAGTAAGCCACCCAATGACATCTATTTCCATCGTGAAAATTTTCGAGATTAACGATGCCGCATTCGCCACGAGGTTTAGGTTTTAACGGCAGACGATCCTTGCTAAAAGTACCTCTGTATTTAGGAATTTTCAAAACTTTGACTAATCTGTTTAAATCGAGTTCGTTAACGGTTTAGTAAAATCGATCAGACCTTCACTGGCCTTAGCAAGAGCCCTTAGCCACGATTCGCTTTTTTTTTCTTTTTTTGTGTCATCCCCGAACCCTCCATCTTCTTGTTATGTCTCACAATTTCTTCCATTACCTTAGCATCGTTCTGGCTCTTTTTAACTGCAGCTGCGATATCGGCGGCACCTCCGGCTAGACCACCTACACCGGCTAAGATGGGTCCCAACAATGCCAACAATGGTAAAAACCCACCTCGTTTCACGATCTTTTTTCTATTTACCCCGCTCCGTTTTTTTCCGATTTTACTTGTTTTCGGTTTTTGTTTCACCATCTCTCTTTTTTTAATAAATCACTTCGACTTTGCCTTTATCCAATTTCAAACTCATTTTTCTATCACCGATCAACAGCGTGTGGCACATCGTGTAAGCTGGAACCTGCGGCGTTAAATTTCAACTCTACTTGCACGTCGACTATGCTTGACTGAAGTCTCTCCGATTGCTTGGAACAGTCCAAAACCACTAGAGGATACGTCTTTTTAAACTGCACCAAATCGATACACAAGTCCCCGACATCGTACAAAGCGCGTCTAAACTCTTGAGCCATTCTATACAGGATCGAGTATTCTCCATTAGCGTAATTTACGTTCAAGTCCAAGAACGGGTAACGTTCGGAATTTAAAGTTACATGAGCATCTTGAAGACTGCAGTGATCGAATACGGCTGGATTTTTAGTTTGAGCATCTTTTCTATTAGTCTGAAGAGCTAGAATAACCCACCTCGGTTTTTCAACGGCTGAAGTAGTAAGCACGCGCCAAGTGAAACTAGTGCTCTGAGGAAGTTGGCAACTATCGTAATGCCAGTGCCTAAAACCCAAGTCCACGTTCATCCCACCTTCTATTTAACTAAAAAGCCTGAGTTTTTGAACGTCGGATGTGGTCACGTGCGGTGCGTGCCACGAAACGCAACTCAATTCGACATTCCCAACGGCTGTTGCAGCTGCCCTGAATACAGCGTCTTCATTGCTCGTCCTAGACAACGTTAGGACATGCTTGGCACCGTACAGCACCTTGTCATAATTTTCGAAAAATCCCATGCAGTGTTTTAAGGGAATGGCGAATGAGAAGCTTCCTTTAGGAGTCGTTTCCTTCACGATGATGGAATGCCATAATTTGAATCCGATGTTATCGTTTAAACTGGCTGCGGAAGATTCTGCCGCATCTAATGCCCAGCAGTTCCCCAGCAATGACACTTGATCGGTCGAACCGTACGTAAGGAGACCTTTCATGAGAGTCCCATAACCGGGATAATTTAACTCGTCCACTAGCTTATCCCTCAAGTGATATTTAATGCTGGAAAACAGGTACATGGAACCATTATTGATGAGAGACACTACGTCCGCATCGGCAAAACTAGAACCGTCGGCATTCAGTAACCTTCCTTTAATCAGAAGATAACTATTCGCGACGTGTTGGAATAAATCCTGGTTTTCGATTACGATTCTAATTTCTGAATTGACGTTGTTTAGATTGGTTCCTACTATCGGATTATATTCGTGAAATGCGTAGCTCTCCACGGAAGATTCTTGTTGTAAAGATTCGTTTATATCGAGGTAATGTTCCGTTAAACTCATCTTCTCGCTCTCGTTATAAATTTGATGAATGCTGCGTTTTTTACCCTCAATTGATTATTATCTACGACGAATCCTTTTCCAATTATTCTTTTTTTCTTTCGAATACTAACATTCTTTTTTTTTAATACGTACAAAATTATTTTTTAGACCTCAGATGAAGTCTGATGGTAAGGGTTTCCCCGTTTAAATTTATCATTTCGTTATCTTGAGAAGTTAACCAAATACGGATATTACGAATCTTGTCGGTAGTTACGGGAAGTCATATTAAATTTTAAGGGGAAATTATCATCTTATAACCCGGTGGCACTCCCGGATAAAAAGCGTATATGCAAGGTTGAGTGTCGTCATTCACGTAGGAAGACCCGATTATGTAGGTATGAACGAAAATTGTATTGAGCCCCATTATATCCACGGATTTTTGGCCTTGCTGAGTTTTAGTATAAGTTCCCCGAAGGAACCCTAGAACAGTTCCTAAATTATTATCTCCCAGAAACGAAACGCCGTAAAGCGGATTATTTACACCCAAATTAGTTTTTAAAGTATTGTGATTCGGTTCTATAACGATGGCATTTTTTTCGTGACCACTTCCTTCCAAAGTAGACTGTATAAAATTATTCAAGTCCGAAATTTCGTAAGCGCCGGGAACGACTCGCACCTCGATCCAATTCGCTCCACCATCAATGGTGTACAAAAATTCGTTATTGTCAGCGTGCACGTTGAAAATACTGTAGTACGTATCCAAGGAGACGAGCGCCATTTCGTACTCTTTTTTAGGGTGTAGGTATACAAGAGTTTTTAAATTGCAGCTCAGTTCGCCATCTATTCCAGTTAAAATTATTGAACTGGAATCCATGCCTTTTCTTTTTTTGTTATTTATTTTTATTAATGAAAAAGGTACTGAAAGACACTTTCCCACCATCCTCCAGATCAATGAAAATTAAGAAAATTACCGAGAGGCACTTTCCCACCATCCTTCAGATCGATGAAAACGAAAAAGGGTAGCAAATGGCACTTTCCTACTATCCTTCAGATCGATGAAAAACCGGACCCCCACTTTTCGTTACCCACCGGAAATGACACCCCCATTTTAATCTCGCGACTGGGGATATGTATGTTTGTGACCTAAAAAAGGTAGAAAAAGGCATCCTCTCCAAAATAAAAAAAAAACGAAAAAAAGGTAACAAAAGCCACCTTCCTCCAGATTGACAAAAAACCGGAAGTGACGACCCTACTTTTCATCATGTGATCTGAAGTTATCATTACCCCACTCTGATCACATGACCGGAAGTCACATCATAGGAGGAAGCAAAAAGTACTTTCCCACCGTTCTTCAGATTGACGAAAAATGGAAAACAGATAGTAAAAAGCACTTTTCCACCCTCCTCAAGATTGACGAAAAAAATGGAAGAGACACCCACACTTTTAATCATGTGATCTGAAGTGCATCAATACCCCCACTTTGATCACGTGACCGGAAGTGACATCATAGGAGGAAGCAAAAAGTACTTTCCCACCGTCCTCCACATCGATGAAAGCCGGAAAACAGATAGTAAAATGCACTTTTCCACCGTCCTCCAGATTGACGAAAAATGGAACCCCACTTTTCAACAGATGATCGCAAGTGCATCATTACCCCCACTTTTATCACGTGACCGGAAGTGGGGGTATATATGTGTAACCGTAACCGAATATCGTATTTTACCACTACTGACACCTGGTTACTTCCCATGCTTTCAGTTTTATGGTGAAATGATCGATGTTGTTGTACTGCGAAACTAACTCTTTCATAATGTGTAGGGGAGAACAGGACTAGTTAAAACATTTTTTCATTACCATTTTTTCTTCTAAAAAAATATGTCCAAACTAAAAATAACAGAGTCCGAAGGCATACTTAAAACATTAGCTGTTATTGTAAAAATATTGTTCAGCACATACAACAATGTATACCTGTTCAAAACGTAATTATCTTTACCCTCGCCAAATATTTCAAGTTACCCCTACCTTGGAGTAAGTTGAAACGTAGGTGAAGGCATGTTAAAGCATAAAAATTTTCAACATGTCATTATATATAACTCGTCATTATAAAATGTTGAATTGTCGCCTATTCCTATAAATACATATTCCACCTACTGAACTGCATAGGTGTATGCTAATAAAGAGCAGAACGTTGATATAGAGAATGTAATTTGCAAGTTGTGTGGCACTCATTTAGGTCTTGTCAACACCTTCACAATATCACCAGTGGAATGAAAGGTTTCATCTACTTTTCAGGATAGAAAACAAAGTTTAACCTGGGAAGGATGTTTGACATACATTTAGACTAAAACTTGTCAGCATTTTACATTAATATAATATTCATCCCATATTTTCCCTATTAAAACATGTTTCAACCTGACCGATGCCAGCTGTTGCAACTTTCATAACCTACAATTTTAGTAACAATGCAAGCTTTCACCCAAACAGTTACAATTTTTGAAATCAAAATTATGCCTTCAACAATTATTCCTGAACACCAGTTAACCCACTGGATTATTGTGTTGTTTCGTGCAGCATAGTAGACATAGTGACCATTAAAATTTGATGGTAAAAATTTACTGACGGGTGTTGAAAACAGTTTTTTTGTAATTGGACATGATGGGATAACTTGTCAAGCACGACACAATTGTAAACGATGGATGACATGAGCTATCATGTATGGGTAGCAGCAGCGCCCATACATGGTCCCCTGTTGTTTTTTAAAACCATTGTTCCAACATGACCCACGTTTCAACTAGTCCTGGTCTCCCCTACGCATTTGTAATTACTCTGCCTGGTGAATCTTTTCCACAATCGAGTTTTCAGCATTCTATTGAAACGTTCTACCATGCTCACTTTCTCCACACAGCACATAGAGAACATGTTGATGTTATGACGCTTACGTAGCGCTTTGAAGTCTCTATTAGACAACTCACTACGAAAATCAACTTGTAAACAATTTGCATGCTCCTACGAGTTTCTTCTTGAAAGCTTTGGCAACATCGATACCAGTTCTAGACTTGAGTAATGACCCAAGCAAACTTGGACTTGATGTTAATGCAAGTCAGTTTGTAGTTAAACCCTTTATTTAGGTTAGCATAAGGTGTCATTTCAACCAAGTCAGCCTGCCACATATCGTTCAGGTCAAAGATCGTTCAGGCCCAATACTATTACTTTCCGTGTAGAAATATTTTTCCGTGTTAGTTTGTGAGGTTCTTTTATGAGTTGATCCATTTTTGTTTTAATTTCCCATTCCAAACCTGAGTTTTGCTTTCATGATATTCTTAATGATGGAAGCGATTAGTTTTCCCCTCCAAGCCAGAGAAGGATCCTCTCTCACTCTTTGAGCTTTTGAAATTGTAACTTCATCGGCGGCGTGCTGATCTTTTCAATCCGAGCTTTAGGCCTAAGCCATATCGTGTTCTTTGCATGCTTCGTCTAGTTTATTTATCCAATTATCTCCTAGTGCCAGTCGTGTCTTCAGTTTAGTTCCAGGACTGCAGTATTGCTATTCTGGTAAATGCATTTCAATGGGAAGTTAACTATGATTTTCTTTACGAGTCTCTTCCCCAATTTGATGAAGTAAGCTGTTTTGCACCATATACATCGCAAAGCACAACCGCAATCAGTTTCTTGTTGAGTGAAGTTGTACAAAACAAGAAAGCAATTTCTATTCTTCTAAATCTAAACACTTTAAGAACAGACTTGATAATTACCGATCCAAACTATGGAATAACCTTTTGGGGTGACAAGAGCTTGGCACGAGCCTTGGATTTGATTTAGGCAACCATGTCAGAAGTTGAGAAAGTCAAAATACTGTCACTATTGTGGCGTTAATACGATTTTTGTGCATGTTGGTATCATTGGCAATTCTTAACTAAACAGCTATGCCGAACCCACTTTATATTAGTTTTATCCCAATTCACCCACAGTTTCGAAATAATCAGGTCCCCTCATACTTTAATGTATCTCCCAATTACTACCAACTTAATCAGAAATACAGGTTGAGCACAAAATAATGACCACATTACAAAATTTTATTTAAAAAAAACTCAAAACAATAACGGAGTGCAGTTGTTTTGTTAAAAAAGATACACTCAAATAGTTTTATGGTCAATGATTAGTTTTGCAATCGGTGCACTTCAACGTGATCACCATTAGTTTCACGTAATATGTCCAAACAGTACTCAACTTCATGCCGTGTGTTTTGCAACGTGGCGAGAGTGACAGTGGCAATGATACTGGTTTCTCTTACGCAATTCATCAATGTCATTTAATTTCGTTTTGAAACCAAGGACCTTCACGTGTCCCATTAGGAAAAAATCGAGGAGAGTAATGTCTAGGGAACGAACGAGGGTGCCAAGGGATTGGACCATCTCGGCCAATCCAGCGACCAGCGACTTGTTTGTTGAGGTAATCTTTTTCCATTAGGTTCCAAGTGAGGAGGGGCCCCAACCTGCTGTAAAATTATCCCTGGCTGGCGTTCCTGGAGCTAAGGAATCACATATCCCTGCAACATGTCCATGTGCATTAACTCTACTGCAAAAAATAAGCGCCCTATGACTTTGTTACTGGTCAAACCGCACCTTAACCTTTGGGCTGTTCCTCACATGCTCTATGGAAGTGTGATGGTTTTCTGGGCCTCAAATTCGGCATTGGGGTTGACCTTGCCAGATACTAAAACGTGGATTCAACCAGAAAAAAACGTTATTCAGAGAATCGTTGTTTTCATCAATCTTTCCTAAGATATCCACAGCAAATTCCTTAGGGTGCAGTTTGTCGTCCGGTCGCAACACTTGAACAGTCTAGATTTCCTATACATGCATTTTCAAACGTTTGAGGAGCACCTTTATAACAGTTGATTGAAGCATTTGGAGCTCCATACTAGCCTTATGAGTGGATGTTGCTGGACTACGATGAAACTTTTATCTCACTCTTTCAACTTTTTCATCTGACACGTACGGAATTTAAAATAGTTCTGGTTTGTTTAAATTTTTCTACCCGCGATGTTCTACCCCCAATTTTAAGGAGTTAATTCTTGGTGCAGCTTCCTCGTATTTTCTTCTGAATATTCGCTACATTTTAATACTGGATTGAAACTCTCAGAACCAAACAATGCGAATGACTTTTTGCTGTATAAACGTAATTTTGTGGATTCAAAATCACACGCAATGCTTGTTGGTCAGACTGCTTTGATAACATTGTGTCGTAAAACTATTTGAGTGTATCTTTTTAACAAAACAAACCGCACTCTGATAAGGTTTCTAGTTTGTTTTTAATTGCATTTTGTAACGTGGTCATTATTTTATGCGCACCCTATATAAAAGTGTAGCTCATGTCTCAGACCAACGTGAGATCAACAAATAAAAAAATAAAAGAAAAGGACAATATGCTCGTGTTTGGAAAAAAAAGGAATCGTTCCTAATTTTTAATCTAAGAATAAAAAATAAACATTTGATGCCTAGAAACAAAGCATTCATAAAATTTATAACAACACTAGAAAATGAGCATTGTAGAAGACAATTTAAAAATCAATGAACCCTTGGTGTATGATTTCTCCGTTGAATCTTACAACTACCACGAATATGATCCTATGGTTGGCACGAAGCTCAATCCGAATACACGTTGAAAACCAATATTTATTTCTGCACATTCACAACAGTTACAGCATAATTATAGGGCGGCTGCTAAAGGAGATGCCTCAGCTTATGCAGATGCTGACATTGATAGTCTTATTCATAATGCTCCCATGTTCCTGTTTTCTAATATCAAATAACATCAAGGTGATAGCCTAAACCGGCATTGCTTGGACAGTGTTGGGCATTGAATAGTGTCGCTTTTGTCATTGCTGAAGTAACTGACAACACGGGATTTAAACAGCGGCACATGTCCATTATAGTAGAACCAACTCCCAAGGAAGCTTTACCTTCGCCATTGCTCTGAAACACACCATGGGATCTTTTGAAAATTACGATAAGCTATCTATGGAACTAAACACGTGCTCAACTGGATGTATGAGAGCTAACAACAGAATGCCGTCTTCACATTTGTGATCGCAGCCAATAGCAAAATCGTTTGGAATAGTGTTTCATAGCACATCGCCGATGTCACGGCATCAGACAAGGAAACATTTAAACTCTGCAATATCATCAACCACAGAGCGAATGTGGATTTAGGATATAGGAACTGGCATTACGACAGCTGCGACCTCCATCGAAATACCAACTCCAGCTGGCAAGTCCTAACAACTTTCACAGTTGAAAAATCTCGGTGGATAGCTTTTCAAACTAACAAACTTAAGTCTTTAGTTAAAAATCAGGCCGTGTTCGACCACTGCAGTTTGCAAGATGCTCACGTGACTCTTAAATTCCTAGCAATATTCATTTCCCGATTTGAATGCTAATTTTGCAACTTGAGAGTACGTAGACTTGTATAGAATGGCACAGCAATTTAGATAGCTTTGCTACAACACCAACAACTTAAGTTTTGACTTGCTTCAGTTCAAGAAAGCCTATCCTCTCGTGATGTTGGATTGGTCCAAGAGGCATCATTCAGGAATCATCGACTCTCTGCTCATTGGTGACAGGAAAATGTCTCTAAAACTGGGTAGAGGAAAATTCGAAGTTTTTTTATTAAATTATAAAAAAAAGATATGGAGCTTAAAAAAGGCGGAGGCGTTGATAGGGCCGATTTTAGTCAGAATTGGACGGTTGGTGTGAGGGACTGCAGGCGTGGTAAATATGGCAGTACATTATTAAATATTATTACTTAACAATAAATATTTATTCTTAAGTTTAATTTTTTAACTTAAGAATAAATGTTTTTGTCTGAAGGGCAATGTTTTTCGTTTAAGAGTATACGTTTTTCTCTTAAATAATATATTTTTTAAAGGTGAAAATCGATTATTTCTTATTATTTATATTCGTGACCCACGTCTTGTAACTTTTTCCAATTATTTGATGTGAATTTGTTCTTTTCGTGTAACTGTACTGATTTTGAAAGCCCACTATTTTGTTTCATTGATTCAATTAATGTTTAGCTGTGGCACAGTTTGGTGCGTACAGAAGAGAAGCTTTTTGAATGTGTACATTGTGCCTGGGCCATTTCTCAAATTACAGCTTTTATAGAATGCAACCATTCTTTGAGTAACTTGTGCACATTAAAAGAAGGTATTTTAGATGGAAGAAGCTTAAATTTTGTGAAAATTGGAAGCATGTGCCTAACTAGTGAGAAGTGGAAAACCTTTCCCTGTGAAAAATACAGCAGAACGTCCTATGAATTGGTAGCCTGCATATGGTCTTTTTTTCTTAATAAACTGAATTTTTATTTGGCCCAAGTATGTAGTTCCTAATGGAGAGAAGCCACACGAGTGTGAAGACTGGGGTGAGACATGTGTGCAATTTTAATAACACTTCTATTTGCATGTTGCACAGTGCAGAGAAACATTGTAACTATAGAGAATGTGGCAAAGATTTGCGTTGTAAGTCATCCTTCAATGAGCGTGTTCATTTCCAGAGAGGTGTAATTACTAACACATGTCAATGTCATGAATGTTTTGTTTCTTAGTAACATCGACTCGTAACAAGTAATATGTGTAAGTGTGGTGGACACCATCTGAGTGTCAACTTTGTGGTCCGGCATTTTAACAGACATCTGTTGGGGGTAAAACCTGCACGTGTGGAGAGTATGACAAGCCTTAAACAGAAAGTGACTTTATTGTAGGTGTGTGCAGAGTGGGGAGAAAACCTTTTGAGTATTTAGTTTGTTACTGTATTTGGATTTTGTCCATATGCAAGAAATTATCAGTTGCTGTCAGTTTCATTCTGAAAAACACGTTATTTGTACTGTTATTTTTGTGACGCCGCATATTTATTTTTTATTAATTAATTTATTTAAATTAGTCACAGTGCCTAAATGGATCAAACAACCTTGGAGTGAAAAAAAAAGTATAAAAAACTTAAGACATATGCAAAAACCAGTAACCAGTTTACGGTGTGGACACAACATAACAGAAAGAAAGGCACACTATACAACAAAGTAGAACACACAAAGATTTTCTCCTTAAAGGGGAACTATCACTGATTGAAAACCTGCAGAATCTGGTAACATCTCGCTCTATCTAGCACTTAGTTGCATAACGTGAAGGAATGCAGAGTACCATTTTCTTTTAAAGAAAATAAAAAAGCAACGTGCTCATCCTCATACACCTCGGAGCAAGCTGTAAAGAATAACAATGCCACTGCCGCTAGATGGCACCATGGTATTTTCGTACGGTTTTCAATCAGAGATAGAGTCACTTTAAATGTTCTGTGAATTATCGGTGTTCATCCTAATCAGAAGTCACTTGGTCACTAGAAAACTACGAGTCACCTCATCTCTGTATCGAAATTCACACAAGATGTGAGCACAACTGATCTAAATCGTGCATTGCATTTGGAGTGCCAATTTTTTTATCAAGTTTTCACGTGAGAGTTGGTCGCACTGTTTTCATGCGCAGAATTTTGGATGTTCAGAAGTGGCACACAATGCTTAATAGCCAGTGTCTCCATTGCCCTAAGATGGTAGTTGTTGTGCGTGTCGGATTTTAAAAGCACAGAAGATTTATTCCAGGATATAACAAGTTTTTCTTTCCTATGGTGGAGCAATTCCTTTCTTCTCTTTCCTCTCCAGGTGTCTCTAACGTGTTCCTTAAGAAGCACATTAAGCTTGTTATGTGTTTCTTTGATGTACAACCGTGTTACATTCTTGGCAAGGGACACATTATGTATTTCCACTTTGCGAGATGATATGGGAGGTGATACTTTCCAAGATGGAGGTCTGATCAGGTTCCACATCTGGTGGAGGTCGGAAAGGATGCGGGGAGGCAGTTGGGATGTTGGGTTAGCCTGATCCTTAACCTAGTAGTGTAGCGATGGGTTGGAACCAGGGAGCAGCGGTGGATGCCTGTCCTAAACATAAGCCACCAGACTCTTTGGGGAAAGGAGAGACTCAGTTCTCTTGGCCATTGGCAACTTCTTCACGTTTGGAGGGTGCTTAAAAAAGGCACTGCACACCACGGTTCTTGTATCACTTCACCTCTTCGAGGAATGTAACTGACAATTACTTCGTATGGAAGGTGTGCTATCAGGCCCAGGTCAATACCCACCGCCACTTAGGAGCACTCTTATCTTACTTCGTGTCGAGTCAAGCTTTCAGACAAAGATTCGAGTATCGAATCGAGTTCGAGTTTTTCATACATATCACATGCAGTTTTAGAAAATGTTACACACATTGAGTCCTGGAATATATAGCGTTCTTATAAGGATTCAGGTAAATATTCAAGAATTCCATTGCGCGAGGGTTTCCTCTGGGCACTCCGGTTTCCTCCCTCATGAGGCAAAAAAACAACTGTCATGATGGTTGTACTTTCCACTTAACAACTGCTGCTTGGGTCTTCAAAAAGCTCTAGGCTTATAGGCTGACGCATTCTATTTTTTTCTATTTATAGTCCCTTTCCTTTCCCTTTAGTCGTGATCCTGCTGCTGCTTCTTCCCCTATTGTATGTAGTTCGTGCTGAACCAATCTCCATCATCGACTTTTTGAAATAGTGACTCTGCGATGGGCCAGTGTAGTTTTGTCATGAGGTGTTGGATGGTGTTTGCCTCCTTCTTCGTCTTCCTCCATTTTGCAGCAGGTTGAGACTAACGTTAGTGTATGGTGGGTTGAGCTTCACGTTGAGTGCGTGAAGACCTGTGCAGGCTTTGTTGTGTCGTGAGTTCCGGTTTGCAGGTTGTAAGGGTGCTGCCACTTGTTAGCAACAGTTCTTTTAAACTTGGTGCATCTCCATGGCTTAGGCAGTGATTGAGGTTGTTATCCTGGTAGGCTACTCGATTATTCCTTTTCGTTGTTGGCCTGTTGTGAACACTAGGTGGCGTGTTTGATGCCGATATCTTGAACTTTACTTGTCACCGTTGTCTTTTTTGTGTAGACAGGTTTAAAGCTTTGCATGAACCGCATCGAGTTGACTGTCGGTTCCATGTCAGCCGTTGGTGTAGCGTGGTTCGTGGTTTCTGATGCAGTCGTCACTGTCTCGCATGCCAAGTTATTTGTCCATGACTCTGCGAATGGTGGTTGGGAGGTCCCACATTGTTTTGCATCTAGTTGTCGTTACAAGTGTTTTAATCTATAGATGTGCTGCGTGTTCTAACACTTCATATTCGATATTGAGTTTTAGTTTTCCCCACACCTTTGCTAATTTGTTTCCTGGGCTTGGCACTGGTTTTCCTGGAACGTCGTGGTACAGTGTTGTGTCTGTGTCGCTTTTTGTGTTTTTTAACTTCCTTGCTTCCCTTGATTTCTTCCTCCTTGACTGCTTTTTGTGTTGATGTTTGTATTAAAGTTGTCTGGCTGGGTGTGATTGGCACTATCAATTTGGTCGTAGAATTCCACCCATTTTTGTGTTTTTACGGTTAGCTCTTAAATTTATTTGTCTTTGTCATTGATTTGCGCCTGAAATGCTTCTCTATCCTTATTTGCCTGTGATTTTAATAATATCGTTTCCTCGATGAGAGCGTTGAATTGCAATCGAATTTGTCGTAACCCTTTATTGATTTCTGTGTTGCCAAGCGGCGTCTGCTGGTTGCCAGCTTTCTGGTGCTGCCATTTAGCAGAATGAATGGCAACCGGATACCGTTCAAAGGTGTTTTTGCTATTGGCATGTTGACTACATTTTCAATACCCAGTAGCGATGTTTTGCCGGCGTATTAATTGTTCTGTCAGTTCTCCATCACTATTTACATGGCAATGTGTTGAATGGTTGGCGTTTTGATTGTTCATGATTGCGTTTATAGGTATTTGTTTGGCCAAAATTTCTCCTAAAAACAAAATAGCGGGCAAAATGCTTGGTTTTTTTTAGGAGTCCCTAGTCGCTGCGCCTCGGTATTCGTGTGTGTTCATGATCTGTGAGTGGTGCGGCACGCAGCAAATAATTCACTTCCACTGCAAATAGTCCCACTAGCTTTTTAACGTTGATGCCCTTAAATTTGCCTCATTTTTTTCAAATTTGGTTTGCTTTGCTTATTATGAAAAACATTTAGTATTGTAAATGGTTCTTTTACCAAGTGTTTCTATGGATCGTGAACGGAATTCAGCTCGTGTGCACGTAGTATTACTTGGTACCTGTCATCAGTACGAACGTAATGGCAGCCACAGTTTGAGAAATATCGATAAATAGCCTAAACGTTTTATGCACATCATACATTATACACAGTTCTTGTTTGCGTCTTTGCAAAGCAATTTTTCTCGGCCATCTCACCTGATTATATTCTAATTTGATGATGATCGCCAATGGTTCATGATTTTCCCTGCGTCACATCGTGGTCACGCTTTTCTTCTTGGTTATTTTTTTGTTATATTTTCTTCCTTCCAGGGTATGCATTTCAAACTGTCGAGATGCAACTCATTCCACTGTTCAGGCATCAACTCTTCCTGGAATGCATCGGTTGGCCCATGGCTGACGTTTCCCAGAAAAGCACGGAATTGACGAAAAGATAAAGCCTGTTCAATGAAATGATTTGCTGACACATTACATATGAACCTATTACATTGGTGAAGCACACGTTTCATCTCTCTGTGTGTCTCGTGTCTCTCTGGGTCGCGTGGTCACTGTGTTGGAGAAGGCCAACTGTGTGAGTATGCATTGGGCCTCGTAGATCCTGCATCCTCACAATACTCTGAAGACATTGAAATGATAACATCCGCTGGTTATTCTTCTATTACAGCATTGTTTACTCTTTTACCCGTTTTCCATGTACTTCTGTAAGTTGTATTTGAATTCAGCCTCTAAAAGATCACAATTGCTGGTATGGAAACAATGCGTCTCACTTCATTGATGATGTTACTTTTGTACTGGGAATCCAGGTATGAATGAAAATTAAGTGTCCTGGTCGACTGCATTGGCTTTCCATAGTGTGTAAATTCGTTTCTATTGCTTGGATTAATAATTACTGTTACATCAAGGAACGCTATTCCGAGATTTTTTGCGGTTTCCATGGTAAAAGCGAGCGAAGGGGTAAGACTGTTAAGCGCATTAATTGTCATCTTTTATTTGCCGAATTCAAATATACCTTACAGAAGTACTAGGAAGACGGTTTCCCCTAGGCTACATTGACCAACTTATCGGTAAAATGTTAAAACCTAAAAAAATTACTTCCCCCCCCCCCTCCTAAAACTTATGTAACGTTGCCTTACGTGCAGGGTATTTCAGAAATTTTAAAGAAAAAAACTTGCAGCAAATGATATTCGACTAGTGTCAGAAAATCATCAAAATCTGAAGCAGCTTACCAGGCAAAATCAAAACAAGAACAAAGCAGACGACGTTTTGAACACCAAGAATACTGTTTATAGAATCCCGTGCATAGAATCCCATCCACTTATGTCGGCCAAAGTCTACAAAAATTAAAGAAGAGTATTGCTTCACATAAATATAATTTTAAGTTACATGTTGAATCTAATTCACTTGTGCAACATTGTTTTTCCACCACGTAAACTTTCCACAGGCCACACCCCCGCACTAGATAAAGTCAAAATTTTGTTTATAGAAAAAAATTCTAGAGCAAGAATTAACCTTGAATCCTTGGTTATTCTCATCCATCAGCCACCCGTACATAATCACTTGGCACCAGACAGTAAATCTCTTAACAAATATTTCCCGGTTATAAACATACTTAAGCTTAACGGGTGAGCCTGCAAATCTCCTCCATAACCTGCCCCATTATAAAGTGGGCCTAGCCTGAAGCTCGCGCTGCTCTCTAAATTTGCATAAACCAGGTTTTTCCAGCTTGGTTTGCCAAGTGGAGGACTGGGTTTCTTGCTCCATCTCTTTTGTCTGCCTTTTTTGAAAGGAGACATTAGGGGTTTTGTATGCTTTTAGTATGTCACTTGTTGGTGGGTAGACTCGACATTACATTGCCATGTATTTTAATTTTTAATTTTTATTGAAGACCTGATGATGGAGAATATTTTCTCCGAAACGTTGTTGAACTGTTGTGTGCGCACTGTAAAGGCTTCGTTTTTAATTAATCTCACATTGGTACCTCTTCTCCTTCAATCACTGTTGTGTGTAGTCAGCATTAGGAGATGGAAAGCTGCCATCTAACCTGTGCAATCTGCACTTCGAGCCAGGGCTTGACTCCCATTCTGATGTCGCTAGGGCCAAATGCTCCCTTACAAAAAATACTGCAGTTTTTTTCCATGAAAACTGTACTTTACTGCAGTTTTTACTCTTTTAACTTCAGTTGTCTTATGGAACTGCAGTTTCAGTGACAAAGAGCAGTTTTCAACTGGAGTTTCTGTGACTAACTGCAGTTTTCAACTGCACTTCTTGTAGATTGGAACTGCAATTCAATTACAGAACTGTAGTTTTTGTGTAAACTGCAGTTTTCAAGTGCAATACTTGAAAATTTTAAGTGCAGTTCTATGAGAGAAATGCAGTTTCTGAGACAAAGTGCAATATTCAACTGCATTTCTTGTACAGTTCCACTACACAACTGCAGTTTGTGTGAAAAACTGCAGTTTTCAACTGAAGTTCTTATAGACTGGAACTGCAGTTCCATTACATAACTGCAGTTTTGTGTAAACTGCAGTCATTAAGTGCAGTACTTGAAAATTGTAACTGCAGTTCTATGAGAGAACTGCAGTTTCTATGAGGGGGTGGAATTTGTGTAGAAAACTGCAGTTTTCAACTGAAGTTCTTATAAACTGGAACTGCAATTCCATTACGGAACTGCAGTTTTTATGTAAACTGCAGTCTTCAAGTGCAGTACTTAAGAATTTTAACTGCAGTTCTATGACAGGCCTGCAGTTTCAGTGACGAAGTGCCCTTTTCAATTGCAGTTCTTGTAGACTAACTACAGTGCCACTACAGTGCCACTACACAACTGCAGTTTCTGTGATCAACTGGAGTTTTTAGCTGATGTTCTTGTAGGTTCAACTACAGTTTCTTTACAGAACTGCAGTTTTTGTGGAAACTGCAGTTTTAAAGTGCCTTTCTATGATAGAGTGCACTTTTCATCTGCAGTTCTCATAGATTTTAACTGCATTTTGCGTGGAAACTACAGTTCAATTACAGAACTGCAGTTTTTATGTAAACTTCAGTCTTCAAGTGCAGTACTTGAAATTTTTTTCTGTGACGAAGTGCAATTTTCATCTTCAGTTCGTGAAGACTAACTGCCGTGCTACTACACAACTGCAGTTTCTGTGATCAACTGCAGTTTTTAAGTACTGTTTTTGTAGACTGGAACTACAGTTTCATTACCGAACTGCAGTTTTAAAGAGCATTTCTCGTAGACTGGAACTGCAGTTCTGTGACAGAACTGCATTCTGTGTCAGAGTGCAGTAATCAGCTGCAGTTCTCGTACATTGTAACTGCAATTCACTACACAACTGCAGTTTGTGTGGAAAACGTCTTATAGACTGGAACTGCAGTTCCAGTAGAACATACGTGCAATATTTGTTAAAACTACAGCTTTCAAGTGTAGTTCTTGTATACTGTAACTGCAGTTTCATTCCAGAAGTGCAGTTTCTGAATCAGAATCCTATATTCAAGAATAGCTGTCGTCAACAATAGTAGCAGTTTATATACATATATAATGACATTGTTCTACTGCTGCAATTCTTGTTGATTGTGATAGCAGCTTACAAGTTAAACCGTAATTTTCAGTTGCGATTATAGACTGAAACTGCAGTTTAATACAGTTACTGGTTTTAAATGAGGTTATTGTGGATGGTAACTTCAGTTATGAAGAGAAGAAACTATATGAAGGAGCATATTTAACAAATTTTTCAATTTGACCATTCATGCTGCAGTAGTCCCTGCCTCACCATCACTTTTATGAGGTTCTACTAATCGACTTTGGAAAACAGTTGCTGACCAGGATTACATGTACCCTAAATCCTCTTCCAACCACTAAACGCCTGTTTAAAACTACAATTTAACATCAAATTGTTTTTTAAAGCAGATGTACCATTGTAATCTAGAAGGGCCGATTTCACTTTTAAATGACGTTTTAATGAGCGAATAGCTTTTCCAACTGCTAGTAAACTCCAGTTTTACACAGAAACTACAATTCCAAACCACAGGCAACTGAATTTTAAAGATACTTATAAATAGTTTTTAGTAATAGTTATTGGTTAAAATCAAGCGGTTATCGATTTTTCACCAACGGGTGCGATTATTGGTTGGCTCGAGTATGCGAATTGGTCGAGGGCGGAGCCCGAGACCATTTGCATACGAAAACCGAACAATAATCGCACCCGTTGGTTAAAAATCGATAACCGCTCGATTTAAACAATAAATTATTTAATTAAAACGTTTTGTGTTTGTGAAAATTGCTTCAAGAAATACGGCAATACCTTATGTCAAATCAATGAAGGTCATTCCATTTTAATTTGTGAAGGGGGAGTGGGTGTTGGACGATTCCTTTGGCAGGTAGGCAGACTGTAAGCTACGCAAGTTTCTGGAAGGTGGGTTGGAGTTAGACGACGCGTCATTTCACAAAGTTTGGCTTGTAAGCTAGCTCGCTCGCTCTGTTCGGAAAGAATAAACTTCGATATGTAATGAAGCAGGGATAGAAGGACATTGTGCCAACATTCTCGCAAGGTAAGTAATTCTTTTTGTTCGTTTGTAGTTTGAGAACTGTTTCAAATCCCCAGTAATAGCCTAATAGGTGAATCGGTAGGAATGAAGGCCATTCCATATTTGGTTGTGGAGAGGGGGGGGAGAGAAGAGTTAGAAGGAGGGAATAAACTTGGAATGGGCCAGCCAGACATGTAAGCGTTAGCAGTTAAAGGATTTCATTTGAGATATCCCGGCAAGTTAAGTAATTCCTTTTGTACGTTTTCATAGCGCTACGGTTTTAACGCTGTATAATTTTGGTTGTGGTGTGTGCGTTCCCGTCGCGTGATCCGGAAGTGTCAAAAGTGCTGAGTTATCGGCAAAATTGTGGGTTATCGGTAAAAGTGTGGGGTAACTTGATAACCCACACTTTTTGCGATGACGCACACTTCCGCTCATGGTTAACGGGATTTAACCTACGGAAATTTAGCATGGCGTTGAGTTAGCGTGACGTCACAGCCGTGGTTTAAATACTAATAATTACAATTCTTTAACTGATTTAATGAACTGATTGTTTATGTTAAATTGTTAAATGTTAAATTGTTAAATGTTAAATTGTTAAATGTTAAATTGTTTACGGCTATGTAGCTTATGAATAATCCTGTCTCAGATCACAGGACTTATTAATCATTTAAAGTTTTAAACACTTCCTAAATTATGATGAAGTTTTAATTAAATATAATTGAGTTCGCAAAGTTTAAAACAAAAGAGGCCAATTGATTGTTTAAAATGAAGATCAGCACTGCTTATTTTAGCAGTTATAATAAAAATACAAATACTGCAACCATACTTATTAACTTTAACGAGTGAGTAGGTATATAAGGTTGATTCATACATGTCAAACTTGTAAGTAAACCATAATGAGTAGTTAGGATCAGTAAGGTAAGTGAAATAGGTCGTATATATAAGTTAATACCCTAAACTAATACGAATTAGATTGCTGAATAAAAATAAGTTCCACAGTGACTGTCGTTGTATGAATTGCATTTTTGTTAATTTACTGCAGTTTATAAAGTGCAGTTTTTATGTAGAACTGCAGTTTCATAAAGTGTAATTTTATGGAACACAAACTGCAGTTCTTTATTACTGCAGTTTTGGAAAACTACAGTTTCGTTGATAAAATGCAGTAATTTAAACTGCAGTTTGTGTTCCATAAAATTGCACTTTAGAACTGCAGTTTTTTAAGGTCAAAACTGCAGTATTTTTTGGTAAGGGCTGTACTACCCCGGGGCATGCTTCTCGCTGGTACCTTTCAGAAATCTTGCTGGCGGAGAGGAGAATGGCACAAGGTTTTCATCACGTTCGGCCCATGTGTTTAGTGGATAATGTGGTAGAAGTCAAGGTTTGTGTCTATTGCGGGAAGCTATGATGACTTACTGCAGGGACATACGTCACATTGGAAAAAAACACCAAGACCTGGGTCCCCTTGCCTGCATCTAGTACCATCCTCGTTTCAAGTACATGCAGAAGCAGTGATCTCTTTGTAGTTTGTGTCGTTCCCCAGGGTCGTTCCCCCGAAATAGGAAATGGCAAAAAACTTTAAAGGGCTACCAAAAATCAGATGAGAATACCCGCTGCATTTAAGCATATCAATAAGTGGAGGAAAAGATACTAATAAGGATTCCCCTAGTAATTGCAAGTGAAGGGGGAAGAGTCCAGTACCGAAGCCATCGTTTCCAGAGGTGGCAGGAAGTATGGCCTTAGGAGGAGCCATGGCTCTTGGTTTGCGAGAGCCCAAGTAAGGCCACTACCCAGAGTGGGTACAAAGCCCATGGGGCTCTATCAGCGGCTGGAAAGCGTGTTCTCTCCCGGGAGTCGGGTAGATTGGGAGTGGATCCTTAAACAGGTGGTAAAACACTTAGGGCTAAATACTACTGCGACACCGATAGTAAACAAGTACCGTGAGGGAAAGTTGACAACAAATTTGAAGAGAGAGTTTAAGAGTATGTGAAACCGTCTGGGGCAAAGAATCCCAAAAGCTATTATACACTACAAAATGCAGAAAGTTAAAAAGCGCTTTAGTTATTAAAAACACATACAGAGTAGCCATTAAGTGCTGGTGAAACAACGAAATCACGACGTTTCGGTTCCAAGGTCGGAACCGTTTTCAGGTGAAGGGTTTAAAACATGTCAAACAACTTAAAAATAAAAATAAAAATTAATAAAATAACAGCAGAGCAGGGCCATGGAAATAAAGCTTACAAGTCATAGGGATGCAAGGTTCCATGCTAAAAACTAAAACCAAAAAAATAAAAGTCAGCACAATTCAAAAGAATGTGCCAACAGTAACACCTAACTCACCCAAGTCTGCTGGTCGAATGCGTGAGAATTAGGTCAGCTATGCTTTAAATAGTGGGTCCCTGGATTTTGATTGGTGGAAATGTGTTGATGCCAGCGTCATTGCATAACTTAATGTAGTCTTGTAGGTGATTGGCTGTAGGTATTAAGTGATTATGAACAGGTGGTTTGGTAAATGAATACAAAGTGTTTCCAAATTTTCACGTGTTTTGGTGTGAGGAATTTGAAGTAAAATTTTTGTCTGCGAAATTTCGGGTTCATGCCCTGTTTTTGAAAGTGTTGAACCAGTGAGTTTTCTTGTTTCTTTAATTTAAAGTTTGATTTGTGGGAACCAAGTCGTTTACATATTTCCTGTTTACTTTGGCCTACATAGGTGGCTGTGCATCCAGAATGGGCACATGGTATGCTATAAATGGTGTCTTTTGTAAATCTGGCAGGAATATTGTAGTACTGGTATTGGGAGAGGAGGGGGGGAGGCTGAAATTGGCTGTGAAGAGCGCGGCTACTTTTACTAACAAGGCGCACATTATCAGTGTATAACTTCTTACGAAGTGGTTCAGTAACTCCTCTTATGTAAGGCGCAACAAGAAATCCGGTTTTATGTTGTTGTTTCCGAAAGGTGGAGAGCCAATTAAAGTTATTATATTTACTGATAGTGGGGAACGGAAACCCATTGCTAAGGTACTTATAGAAGATGTATTTGAATTCTTCAAGCAAAACAAGCTTATTGGTGGAATGGGCATAAATTCGGTGCAGCTCGTTTTTTAGCCCAGCTACTAGATAAATAGGGTCTGTGTATGACTGAAAGTTATTAGTCCTGGTTGTTTGGGTTGGCTTACGAAAATGGACAGTTTCATTTCTATTGTGGCTATTCGTAGAGACAGTAATATCAAGAAAGGCAATTTTATTATTGCCAGGTGC
>JAHWFP010024782.1:11243-23054 GCA_023313725.1 Lithobius niger
CTGTCCTAATTACAATAAATACTTGTAACTTTAAGTTTAAGACAGGAACCTTTCGTGTACAATGTACTGTCATTAATTTGAAAAAAAAAAAGGTGTTTTTAAGACAAGGAACTAATCCATGCAAAATCTTAAACATCATTATAAAACAGCCTCTTCTGCGTCGCCTTATTAATGAGAACAGTTTAAGCCTTTATAAATGCTCATCATAGTTTAAAGAAAATGAGTGAACAATTTGTGGGGTTATGGTCACTACGAAATTAGGTATTAAAATGGTAATACCAGCCTTAAGTCTTAAAAAATTAACAACAAAATATAAACACGAAAAGAAGAAATGAGTTATACAGCAGTCAGCTCCATCTAAAGAAACGAGGATGCACGGTGGGATACTTTTCACTTCAAAATTCACAGTCTTATTAAACAATTGTTATCTCTTCACATTAACAAAAACAGAAAATTACCATTTACTACTTTTCTCCCCCTTACGATTTAGAATTCCCAAAACAACTCGAGTGGCACGCATCTGATACTATACAACTAAATTAATTTTTGCCACTTAGTCTAACGGCATTGTTTTTACTTTGGAAGCAAAAGATGCAAAATTGCTCGCAAACGCTGTGCTAAATACACACATCAGCAGATAAATACAGAGAAGACCCAAGTCATATACCCAAGTTATCCATAGTCAGGCACTAACGGGGAAAAGTCAAAACCCCGTCAAAATAACACGAATTACTAACAAAAACGTCAAGCGTGTCGTAAAAAAGGGGGTTATATGATTGAAGTTTCACTTTACTTGTTAAAATGTACACGGATAAAATTTGGATGATTTTTAATTGAAATAATCAAATGTACAATTGAGAAAATTGCATCTGTTTAAGTGCTGTTGTGCTTTACGTTTGAAATATAAGGAAGTTAATCCTTCATGTGGGTGTTTGATGTAGAAACTCCGGGTCGTAACCTAGTTAATGGGGCCAGGTGGACGAGCGGTTAGCATGACTGCTTCGCGTCCGGGAGGTCTCGGTTCGATCCTGGCCTTGCCTGCCTCCTGGCATCTTCAGGAGGAGAAGGGCCCTGGGGTGTCTCGTGCATGTGAAAGATCCTGGGTTTTCCGCTTGGATTTCTGCAGCTGAATTCTCCCTGGGAGCTAAACCTAAAACTTGTAAGTTAAAGTAACGTTACTTTTAAAATGCAATCACGCATAGCATAGCAGGAAATTTTTTTTAATGACTTCATGGCTCTTTGTTTGCTTGCCACAATGAAGCATGCATCGAGTTTCGAGCGGATTCAGTTAACAGTGGATTCATGTTATCAGTGGGATTTAGGTTGTATTTAGTATTACAGTAGTATTTAGTTGTAAAAGTCCTTGGGTTTGTATCACTTCCATCCATGTAAGTAACATTGCTATGATTTTCTGAGCGAATTTCTTATCATCATACGAGAGCCAGTTCCGGCACCTCCAAGTCTGCACGAGTATACAGGGTGATCCAACTAATGTGTTACGAGCCGATATCCTGAGAATAGCTAATGAGAGAATAATAATGATGGAAATGCAATGATGGGAGTGATGGGGACGTTTACACGAGAAAAAAGGAATGACCTTGAATTGATACTTCAAGGTCATCCTCATGCTATCTTCCAAACTGCCGAGCGGTTGACTTCACCAGCATGTTCAGAGTTAGCTTTTAAACATCATAGTAACTATTTTATTTATTATCCGATTTTGAATCTGTTTTTTTTTTTTATATTGTCTCCTTGCGTCCAACTTTCTAATTAACTTTTTTGTCGTATCGTATCTCGTTTGGAAGATAACACGAAGATGACCTTGAAATATCAATTCAAGGTCATTCCTTTTTTTGTGTAAACGTCCCTCATCACACCCATCATTATTATTCTCTCAGCCATTCTCAGGATATCGGCTCGTAACACTTTAGTTGGATCACCCTGTATAAGTGTATATGCATACTTGCACGAGTGTGGCTGTGGGGGCGGGTGGCCTGAGCCACCATGACAGTGTCTTTCAAACTCAGGGCCGTACTAAACCTTCACCGCTAACCTTCGCTAATGACATTCCAAAACCTAATAAAAAACGAGGTGTTTACTGTATTCAGCAAGATCCTTCGTGCTGGATAAATTCACTCAGCAGATCGTAGAAATGCTGGTTACTTCCAAGAGAGCAAAACCACCGTATCATTGTCAATCGTCTTTACAAATAAAAACCACTTTCGTTACCCATGAACCCATTGAAAAACTGTGCATTGAAAAAATTGAAAGAATTAAGAATACCATTAAAAAATTACATCCTATCCGTGATTGGATAGATTTTTCTTCGACGTTAATAGTTAAAGAAATTTAATTTGGACCTGCGCTACTTTCTTCACGCCAGGACACTTTCTGAATGTGACGTGTTGAATGTCGACTCGCAGTGATGTGTATTTCCCAGACCTTATATATTTTGCAGACCTTACGTCATGTGAAGTAATGCTTGTATATACGAAGTGGGTCAGTACTGAATCGTACTATATAACTTCGAAGGAGAAAAAAATCTGTTAAAGGAGGGCAAATGCCGGCGCTACGAATCAATAAAACTTCGATCATTGTATGGAACTGTGATGTACAGTAGTTGAAATGGTTCAAGGACGTCTTAACTCCCGGACATTTTCCACCTCAAAACATTTTTTATTTGGAACTTTTTCTCCGCTAACAGTTTATCCACGGACACCTCATCCCCCTCCCAGGAAAAAAATTTCCTCCCCCTATGAATTAAAAAAATTATTTTAAAAAGTCTAGATTTTGGGATATTAATTTGTTCGTAGAATATCGCAGAACAATTTATAAATCAAACTTCGTTCCCCGCATGAAACTCGTTTCCACCCGGTGAAATAGGTGCCGAAGCAACTAAACTAACCTGTAGTAAAGCCACCACCATAATATGCAGTATTCCTTCCTCCAAGTGAACCTAACGTTTAATAAAATACGTGTATATTAATCCCAGAACAAATTAGAGAACCAAACGTCGTTCACCACATGAAACTCGTTCCCCAGCTGGTGAAGTTTGAGCCGAGGCAACAAAACTAACCTATAGTAACGCCACCACCTTATGCAGTATTTACTCCCCCAGGTGAAAATTTGTACAAGTCGAATTTTACTCCACTTTTAAGTAAGTACATTTCATGAAAATAAGCGAACTTCTTTGTAATTGTTGTATTTGTTTTGAGTGTGGAAAGTTTCTTGGTAGATTAACATTCGGGGGAAAATGTCGGGTTAAGGAGAGATGTTGTCTGCTATCGTTTTTAGGAGTGAAGAGGGTGGGGAAAAATACCCGAATACCATCCCATCCCGAATACCATCCCGAATACCCGGAATAGATCCCATAGCGCCTGAAGGAGGCTAGTAGTATCACCCGCAACCCTGACAGACATTGTCAGTCTACGATTTACAGTTTCCAAATATCATCATTTTCAATCAAATAGACTACGTTGTGCTACGATAGACACCTAATGAGTAGTTAACTGGGGATGAAGTGGGTCATGTCTTAATTAGTGCATTAGAGTTAATTAATTTAATTAATCTAATTATCATTAACGAGTTGGAATTGGTTGCCTTTCTATCCGTTCATTCCTAACTACTAACAGCTGAAACTAGTCTGCAGCACGTATTCTGTTGGCGTTCCTCTATTCTCTGTGTTCCCCATTTATACACTAATTTGAATGTAACCTCTAAGATTCCCTCAACGCCATACTGATTGATACCCTTTGTCGTTACCAACTGAATTTTAACCTAATAAGTCACGTGAAGCATTAGTAGTCGCTGAGAATGAGAGGGGGGAGAGGAAGGGCTGGAGAACGCGCTCGAGGACGAAGCTCATCAAGCGTCTTCTCCGATTTCACGCCTAGCACATCAATATGCTCACGTTTTCCTTGCGTAAATAAGCTCAATCCTTTTGTTGTTTCGCTCGGAAAAGCGTCAAAGTTTTTTTGACGCATTAAAAAATACTCTTTCTTTTTATTTTGGCAATGAATTTTAAATGATGATGGAAGCGAGACGAGTCTATTTTCATTTTTACCCCCCTGCTGTTTACCGGTTTTCAGGGGCGCTCACCGAATGCTGCCGGGGGAAGGGGTATGTTGGGGGCGTTGAGCGACAGTCGTTACTTCTCTCGAAATGCCACCACTTACTTACATTTCGGGTGTCTTGAGATGCGCGTGTGATCTGCGGAATCGAAAATCTATAATCCATTTTCGACAGATTTTCTCTCTTCCCACCCAGGCACGTATGCGAATTGAAATTAAAGATTCATAAAGGGATATTCATGCGCTAACAGGTCATGTCAGCAAGTTAAATTAGGAAAGTGTAGAAACTAAAATGCGGAGGGGAAGGGGAAGTTTTACACGGCCAATTAATTTTTTTTTCTGCGATGGTTTTTACGCAACTAATTTTGACAAATTCAATTTGTTTTATTCAATTTGCTTCCGAAACGTTTAGTTGCCAGTTCTCATAACCACTTTTAGCTAGTTTTAGTAACGATTTATACAGGTGCGGCCCTATTTCAGTTGCCTTTCGGAAAACTAAAAAGCAGTGCAATTACATACAGGTCTTCTTAGAAAAACCACTGCACATATCAAGTCTATCGCACTGGCTCGTCAAATTTCTTCCTAAACGTACGATGAGTTTTAGATTCTTCAGTGTGACGTCATCGCTGCAGCAACGGACTAGCAACATGTGATTCACGATCGGAAAACAATTAAGAAATGGTGGCTATTTCCATCACATACGAAGGCCGCGCTGAGCTAAAAGGAAGTAACAGGATATTTCCATTACATACGAAGGCCGTACTGAGCTAAAAGGAAGTAGCAGGATATTTCCATTACATACGAAGGCCGTACTGAGCTAATAGGAAGTAACAGGATATTTCCATTACATACGAAGGCCGCACTGAGCTAAAAGAAAGTCACAGGATATTTTCATCACATACGAAGGCCGCACTGAACTAAAAGGAAGTCACAGGATATTTTCATCACATACGAAGGCCGCACTGAGCTAAAAGGAAGTAACATGATAATTCCATCACAAACGAAGGCCGCACTGAGCTAAAAGGAAGTAACAGGATATTTCCATCACATTCGAGGACCGCACTGAAGTAAAAGAAGGTAACATGATAATTCCATCACAAACGAAGGCCGCACTGAGCTAAAAGAAAGCAACAGGATATTTCCATCACATACGAAGGCCGCACTGAGCTAAAAGGAAGTAACAGGATAATTCCATCACATAGGAATGCCACACTAAGCTGAAAGAAGGTAACAGGATATTTCCATCATACAGGATGGCTGAGCTAAAAGAAGGGAACAAATATTTCCATGACATAGGAAGGCCGGCCCCACTGAGGTAAAAAGTAGGTAACAGGATGTTTTCATCACAGAGGAAGGCCGCACTGAGCGGAAATAAGGTTATGGAATAAAAAAAGCACAGAAACAGATTATAAAAGATAAAATCAAGCAGTGCCACAAAATAAAAAATGAACAACGTTTCGATAATTATCAATTTTCGTCATTAGGTTTATGAATTAAAATATTAAAACATGGCAAGGCCACTGAGTCATCATATGTTTAAAAGCATAACACAATAATTTAAAAAAATAAAAGAATGAAAAGTCGAACAGGAACAAGAAGATAACAAGATATTCAATTATCCGAAAAAAACGTATTTATCACGCGGTATGTTACTCATATCTGCTTAAGAACTCCCTTGACAACGTAAGCATGACGGTGAATATCCAAGAGGAACACACGTAACTGCATAATTTATAGTCAGCATGTGCTTAAACAAAACAAAAAAAACAGACAAAAAACCATCGAGTCCATTCCTAAAAGACTAAACCGTTGTGACACTTTGATGGAATTTACTGCAGGGTTCGTACACGGCCTTGAATTCCATGAAAAGCCTTAAATTTGAAAACCGAAAATTCAAGGCTTGAAAAACCTTGAAAAATAGGAATTTTTGTTATTGGAGCCTTAAAATTTCCTTGAATTTTGTGAGTGTACTTTGTTTGGCATGAGGTTAACGCAATAACAGTAATATTAATTTAGGTATAAAATTAATTGAGTATAGAAATAATTTGTCAGCCGAATCTATTTCTCCGTGAACAATGCTCCCCAGCTCCCTCGGATTGGACTGGAGACATAAAGACAGAGGTGCTGTGCAGTGCAAGCAATTTTTTTTAGAAGGGGGCAGCTGAGCAAATACAGTTTCACTTGCTGTTCCTTTCTGTATTGCTCCTAGTCCATTGGGGAGGGAGGACATAATGTTCGTCATTGTTTTCGATGGTTTAGCATCTTACTGAAAGCTAAGAGCACCATGGTACCGACATCCTGACAAAATACTGGAATTTAAAAGGTAAGGTAACTTTCAAAGTCGATTGTGTAAAGAACCTTGAAACTGATTGTAAGTTAACCTTGAAAAGCCTGGATAAAGCCTTGAAAATGGTTTTTCTATTATGTCCGAACAATGGAAATATCGTAACCAGCAGTTAGCCTTTCAGTCAGTTTGGGATCAACGTAGTCATTGTTGTGTTCTTTGGTTGTGGACGAGGTCAACATATATTTTGCCTTGAAGTTATGCAACTGATCACAAAGAGTTGGGTGCAAGTACTTCCCTCACAGAATGTTTCACCTTCAAAAAGTTTGAAAAATTTAAGAATGCTGACAGTCAACATTAGATTGGAACCTTGACGGAAGGAACAAGGGAAAACATCCTATATACTGTAAAGGAAACGCATGCGTGGCACAAAGCCAACCGGAACTTGTGTGGAAAGAGCCAGAGATCGCGGGGCCATCTTGGTATATCTTACAAAATAATTGTCTTGGGCTTAGTATTTTACGCATCCTAGTGCGAGTAAAGATATAAAGCCTGTCCTAAATATTAATAAGTTGCTAAAGCCAATGGCGTTTTTCTTACAGTTTGTCGGAACGTAGTTTTACTGCAGCAATACTGTTAAACCAAGGCGCCATTGCTTAGTATCAATGAAGCACATGAAGCACATGTACATGACACGGTATGCCTGAATACGACACGGTACACTAAAATATTCGTGTGCACTAAATGAAGATTAAAAAACGAACGGTCGTATGCTAACATATTGAGGAAAAATTAGAATATAAAAATTATAGCTAAGGAAATACGACAATTAACACTAGGGATGAAGTTTTGTGGACTTCGGATTAGTGAATAAAAACGTAGTGGTAGTCATAATTAATTATTATTCACAGTAAAAAGTTGCTAGTTTTCGGTACTCCCATCTAGTTAATTGGCCAAATTATCTAAAGTCGTTTTGTTATTTAATTTGTTAATTAGTTTTGTAAATTAGTTTTGTGAATCAAAAAACCAACAGAAAAACTCAACCCTGAACTATGAAAAATGTGTAAAAAAAAAGTTTCAGTTATTTTATTGTGTTTAAACCTTGCCTTTTGGCATTTTTAATTTGACTGCACATGCACGTGAAAGTAAAATAGTTGCTGATTTTTTTTTCACTTTAATTTGAGGGAATATGCTTTCTGGTAGATGTTCAACTGACCAGTTGAGACAGAAGAAAAGAGGATGTAACAAAATAACATCTTTCCATAACTGTAAAAAAGCGTGTTTTTTGAAATAAATATTCTTATAAACTTTTTACAGTTATGAACTGAACTCGGTAACTAAGGCATTAGTTTAATGGTCAAAGAGCCAAGCGATATACAGAGTAGTCCATAAAACACCACAGCAGCAGAAGCTTGTGCAAGACTGGATAATAAATTGTTAGTACCCTCTTTTGCAAAAGTTTTTTTTTTATTTAAAGACTTGCAGAGATTTGGACTTGCATAAATTACTACCATTGCATTGTATGGACCACCATGTATTAACATTAATGGGTTATTAGGGTACGGGTGAATCAGTGCAGGTAAGGGTTAATTCGGATCTCTGGTTAGTCCAGTTTTTTATGCGATAAATATCAGTGACTACTCGGCAGTTACCACTGATAATTACTCTTTTGCGAGAACGGCGCAGTTCAATTGGAGGGGGTGGGGGGAACTCCACCAGTGTGAAGCACGAATGTGATTCCTCTCCCCCCCCCCCCCTCCCTACCCCCGAGAATTGGACTGTGCCGTTTCGAGCAAATGAGCTATTATCGAAGGTAACTGCCGAGTAGTCACGGATATGTGTTTTAATGGTAAAGTGTGACTTCAAGCTAATTTACAGACTTATTTGAGTTTTTAAAGATTTCTGTTTGTAAATTTTATTTGTGAATCATAATGAATTAAAAAAATTCACATGCGATTTATGTAATTTCCTGAACGAAAACTTTCGGGTTAGATGCTTCCGGCGTACGAAGTCAGAGCGAAGGGGAGAGACGTTCCGTTACCAATTTTTGTGTTTTAAGGCAAAACTGTATTTTTTCTACCTTAATAGTTTAAATAAGATGAGAACGTAAAATGCGCTATTCGTTTGAGTCTCGTAGGTTTGTAGGTGTATTTCAAAGTGTCAGTAGGCTAGTTTTCGTATCGTCAAGGCAAAAGGTTCCTGGTTAGACTTAGCTTGCGACATTTTTTTTTCCGTGTTGGTACCGTGAAATATGTCGCCTGTCGCAAATGCTCTTGTTTACGCTGGATTTGTAATTGGGTATACTGTCTGAACTTGTGTTGTGTAGTTTAATATGAAAAGGTGGTCATGGTGGATTAGGGGTTGTGTAGACCCCATAAAAGTGTTAGATTATCGAAAAAGTATGGGTTATCAAAATTAACCCACGGTGACGTATGTGGGTTTGCAGATTAACTATATAAAACGAGTACACTTTTAGCATTGGAATGTGTTAGCGTGACGCCACCACCGTGCATTAAATTAAAACAATGACAGAACAGCAGTGTACTTACACTTCAAGGAGCTTGTCAAAGATGTATACCGTCATCTGGTAGTGTAAAGTTTAAAACGTTATAAAAAAAAAGGCAGCATCAATCCTAATCATGCGCAGAAATTGTAACCCAATACATCTCAGTACGTAATACCGGTTGGGTGTGGGAAAAAACAAAGGTGGAAACACGCATGAGGGGGGGAATTGAGGCTTAATGGCGCGTCGACAACTTGGTCATTAGCGCCAACCTCAGTCACAGTGCAGTGGTCCGGGTTGCCACTGCACCACACATTACAGAGACGTTATTCAAACCCCTAATCTAAATCTTGTCATACATCTGTACCTCCTGCAAAAATTGAAAAACACCGGACAGGAGTACAGACTTATCGCCCAACTGACGTGCAATGTCATGCGGAAGATGGAAACGACGACGCATGAACACGCATGAATAAAAGGGCAAGCAACAGAACGAACACAGCTTGTTAGCCCTATGATCAGATGTGCTTGATTTGTTACTTGGTGCTCTTCTTTCAATGCTTGCTTTCACCTTCCACCTATTCTTTACAAACCCTTCCAGTTGGCAGAATTTTGGGTTTTGGTTTATTCACTATGGCCACGTTTCCCAACCGGTGAAGCGGGCCTTCCTTGGGAGGCGCGAGCCGCTGCCGAAGCCGTACTATACAGGCGTATTTATGTAGTGAATAGCCTGTGCAGTCTCGCTGCTAGAATTTAATCGCGATGGAAAGCTGTCGTTGCCATGGTAACAACGGCGACCTGGACTTATAAGACCTACAATCTTATAATCAGTGGCAATAAGACAAGAAATTCCTCCTGACGAAACCATTTCTCAGTTACTTCTGAACTCACATTATTGACTGTTTTCGTTCTGAGACGGCAGAGCTAAAATCGCCGCCATGTTTGAATTTCAGATGATTTTCTAGCTTCGAGAATGCAAAGGCGTGTCGTTGTATAAAAGCGCCCAATATATCAATGACGATTTTTTTTTATTTTTAACTGTGCATTACAAAAGAAGTCTAAATTGTATGAGGCAAGCGAAATTTGTAGATTTTTTTGTGCAGTCTACAGCCATTTTAGACAACATTTTAGACATTTTTGTTCTCATGTGGCAACACTGCCTCATCGTGGTGAAAAAAATTACACAGCTATTTTTTTTGGGGGAGGAGGGCGAGGGGGCCCCATTGCCTGCTAGTCCCAATGGGGAGGCATACTGTAGAAAAGGTTGGGAGCTATGGCTAGGCCTATTGCGGCATTTTTTTTTTTTTTTGATTTGGTTATTATTTTCGTCATCTTTTGATAACGACTTAGACTACTGCACCGAAAATTAGCTCTCGAATTGGATGCATCGTACGCCTTTGGCCTAGTTTTTATACAAGAAGTAGATCTCGAATTTTATTGACTCTATTCCAATTTGTGAAGTGTACGATTCACAGAACTATACTGGTTGTATATAGTTTTATACGTATCGATTTGAAACTCAAGTTGAGGGTATGTCATTGTGTGGAGGTCAGTCGCGAACTTCAAAACCGTTCGTTGCCTTCATTACGATTCTGCAATAATGAAAGTCAATTCGAACCGTCACTGTTCCCTCGTAGATCTATTCAGATAAGCTGCCTTTCTGAATAACACTCGGCTGAATACAATTTCCGTCATGTTTCTGTAACAAACGTTTTCATAATATAGTAACATTGAAAACGTTAACCTTATCTAAAATTAGTTAATAACTCAACGTGATTGTATTGTTTCGAAATGGTTCACGGTTGAGGGAGCATGTTATTGTCAAGGCCTTTAAGTGACGTATTTAGAGCCAAGCGAACGATGTAACATTGAGGCATGGCTCTTAATATGGTAGTAGTCATGGTTAGCAATGGTTAATGAGAGATGGCATGTCAACACCTTAACCATTTGCGGTTAGCCGATTTGATCTGCATCCATGAGGGTGGAGATGGAATTTCTATACAGTCCTATACTGTTAATTGAATTGATTTTGTACTAAAACACTGTACATATTCGGTCGTGATTCTATTTTCAGGGTGGCGTTTTACCTGGAAAATCTGATTTTTTTCCTGAATTTTCCAGACTTGATAAATCACGGAATTTATCAAGTCTGGAAAATTCAGGAAAAAATCAGGGCATTTGATAAACATGTACTGAGATTCAGGGAATTTCAACACGTTCAGGGAAGTCTCTTTCATCTATAAAGAATAGCTAATTCGAATTTAATTATTTACTTGTAAAACCTTCACTGTATTACAGTTAAAACTTCATGTCCTTTTTGTTTCAGTTCTGCTAAAGAGAAAACTGCTTAGGTCTAAGTGATGTGGGACGTTACGTGTTCAGTGCGTTTCTAGTTTTGTTCAGATTATGGCATTCCTACTCTTTTATACCATTTATAATGCATTCAATTTGTGATTTAGCAAAGCAATGCAATATAGTTATGATTTGAGTGAAATGTGAATAAAATTTTTAGTCCAATACTGCACCTTCCTTCGACCAAAAAAAATCATGGAAAAGTGTCAGAATTGGTCTGGAAAACCTGGAAAAATCTGGGAATTTCGTGACTTTTTTAACACCACCCTGACTTTGCAACAAAGAAGTTGTGCTGGTTGTGTTGGTTGCAAGTGTAGTCTTGCCAGTATATAACTAGAATTCAGTTATTCGTTTTGTACTAATGTTCCCCTTAACAGATTCGCTTCGCTCAAAAAACTAAATGCACCGTCAATGTAGCTAAGATGCCCGATGAGGCATCATGTTATCGTATTGAACCCAATGGCTGTTGCGCTGTCCACAACTAGAGTTTGTTGTTATTTTAAAGAGTTATTCGACGGAAACGCGAAACTGTTGTGTGAAGAATGTCCATAGTATTCTTGCGGGTCCTGTCGGGCACTTCATGGGGTGCCGATCGCGCTGCC
>JAHWFP010024785.1:16855-38486 GCA_023313725.1 Lithobius niger
TTTTTTTTTTACCATTTTTTTACCGGCAAACACCAGCAAGCTGCTTCATACGCTTATTTTCGCAGTAGAAGATATTCTTCTCACAATATGGAAATTTTTGACTGTCAGTTGCATAAATTTACATATTGTGAGAAGATTTTTTAATGTGAAAATAAGCGTACAAAAGAAGTGAATATGAATTTTCACAGTAAACGATGTGACGTTTTCAAGAGGAGCTTTTACAATTTCCCAATACTTGACTATTGTAGGCACACTTTTTTTTTAAATTTGACTTCCAAGTTGATTTTTGCCATATTTATGGCGAAAGCCAGTTTTTGCCGGAAGTGTAAAAACGATGGTATAAACTGGTTTTAACCACTTGGTGGCAAATCCTGCCAACCCTGAATCAACCCTAGAGACGTCAATTGCTCTTACCTGTACACTATGGAGATTGTCGCAGACAGGCGTTTTATCCTTTTATGTCAGCTACAAAATACACTGACACCAGGAATCACGAACACTGAATGTACACTGGCTTCATGGGGGCGGGGGCCACGAGGCTTGATGGCGCGTCGACAGCTCGGTCAAAAACACGGCCAAAATCCAACCCTGGTTTGATTCCCGGTGACATGATGACACGTATTTGTGTTTTTCGTTTGTTTGTTTAAATGGCTGCACATTGGCTTTCACTGCCGACCAAGTTGTCGACGCGCCATTAAGCCTCACCCCCCCCCCCCCTCTTTATTCATGGCTAAATGGAGAGATGTGAAACGGCAGTATAAAGCTATAGAGCAACTTCATGTGACGTCATACAGGCTACGAGACACCATTTGGCGGTAATAGCTACAAGGTGCACTAGATTAAAATGTAACGGAAAAAACGGCACACTTCTAGTCAAGACAGTGCTTTGAGAGCGGATTTCTTAGGCTTAAAAGAACGTTGTTTTCTCCAACAACAAAAACCGCGCGTTATAGGCTTAAAAAAATCTAGTCTAATAGCATTGGCGTCAATAAGACGATCTTCCTTTCTCCCTCCAGTGCTCCTTGCAGCTAACCGAGTTACTGGCTCCACCATAGAGTTATATACAATAATACTACGTCGTGTCACTGACCCATATAAATAAACACCCGTCGTAGCGTCAGTATTCGTGACTAACGTTAAACTTCTCAGCATTCTTGCTGCAGCTTCATTTTTTTCGTATGGCATCGTTTGCTACGACGTTTTAAGTAAACTTATTTCGCTAACTCATAATGATACCGTTAAGAGTTTTTTTCGATTTTGCTTTCAGTGTTGCCAGATAGGAAGTGTTGTTTGTCTGGGAAAACAACTCCGAAAAGTCTAGATTTCACCGAAACAGTCTGAGACTCCTAACAATATAATAACTTCACAATTTTGATGATATAGGGAACACAATTTCGACCTTGAAGACTAACTGACCTTTTTTTTTACTGTTACACCACTGTTACGCAACGACACCGAAACCAACTTCCCAGCATCAACTAGACGTGGTGCGTGCGTGACTGATGCAGCTCTTGGCTTGGATTCGCTGTGACAGGCAGAGACATCTGGTATTGACATTGCTAATCTCGCGTGGCGTTACTGTAAGAAGCGCGAGAATGACCGATTTTACTGTGGCCTGGCGCCACTTGTCGTACACTTCAACAACCAGCAGCGCAGTTTGCTCAGTCGCAAAAGGGGAGTTTTTAAAGTCAGCGGCTTGCGACTCGCTTGCAAGCGGAAACGCTGCCCGTTTGTTATTTCAATGGGAAAGCGTTCCCCGCGGCCAAGCAATTCGCAAGCCGCTGACTTTAAAAACATCCCCAAAACAATGTCACTGTCATACACATTAGTTTAGCAATATTCAAACTAACATTTGTCATACGTAAAAATTATTAAAGCTCGTTAAAAGTCTGGAAATTTTCGGTTATGTTCTGCACTGAAAAATCTGGATGTCTGGGACACTGTCAAAAAGTCTGGAAAAGACGTCTAGATTCATTTCAGTCAAAGGGACATAAAAAAAAATATATATATATTTAGTTCGTAACTGAACTAATTTTTGAAATCGAATCGCAAAGCCGTCCGGGGAATAATTAAGAATTTTGTTTCTGTAAGTTATTTTTCTGTTCAAGATTGTCATTGATAATTTTGTAAGTATTAAAAGATCGTAAACCGTAATTCATTCGGTCGCTACACCGACCTTGGTTTTGCATTAACACTATTCCTGATGTAATATTATTTATCTATATTTCTCGATTGTGTGTTAACACGCTGCTTATTACAGTTAATCATCCTTACGCGTGTTTGTGAGTTGAAGTGAAGAAAACATGAGTTGATAAAATACAGTATTTCCTCATGATGAGGCAAGGCGGCCTGATGATTGAGCTAAACAATCTCGCATGCCGGAGGTCCTAGGTTCGAGCCTGACCAGCCACTTCGGGCATTTTGGGGAAGAGAAGAGCCCTGTTCTGCTTCGTAGTCATGTCGATTGAGGCATGTAAACGGTTTTAGGAATTTTCCATTAGAGTTACGTAGCAAAATTGTCCCTCACTTTTGCTGGTGCCATGGATTCGGCTGGGAGCATGTCAAACCTCCAAGTATGTGCTAACACGCTACAAGAGCTAATGCCACATGAGACAAGTAAGACGCCATACAATACAAACTCTAAAACAGAGAAAACTACAAATAAAACCTACTAAACTAAAATTCCCCCCCCAAAAAATTAATCATGAAAATTATCCGGTAGGAATTTGTACTTGGCTATATCTGACAAGATAATGCATACTGATTGTGAACAACAAAGTTTATTTTAGCCGAAATAGCTGATCATGGGTTACATGTACCATTGGTGAACGGATGAATTTACTGATCTCCATTCAGTTTCATTTTCTTTTTGTTTCCTCACCGAAAGTAGTGTTGCATGTTACGATACACGTAACAGTGTACAAACATTAATTTTCGTTAAGAGTTCAATTGTTATGTTACCAGGGAAGAACCCATGTCCAGCAAGTATCCTTCTCATCGTGTACTGTAGGGCAAATAACCCCCCGGTTTGGACTTGGCTACCTTATCTCTTTACTGCCTAACATCCCCGGGGACCCGAGCAAAGCGAGCAGCAACAGCCCAGTGGTCAGCGTACTTGTCTCCAAACCAAGCGAACGAGTTTTGCTTATAGTGCCCGCGGCCCATCTTGAGTTCGCCCCAGAATCAACACAAATAATCGATTGTATGTTTTTGGTAGGAGAGTGCCTTGTTGTTATCCAAAATAGTTACAAAAACAATGGTGGCCGTCGATTAAAACCGTTCCCTCCAGGAAGACGTCGCCGATCACAAAATACGTGCAGGACTCAAGATAGGCCGCGCACACAGTAAAACTCAAACATGCTGAAACCTGAAGCAATTCCTAATTTACGCCTGGTGTTTGACATGTGAACAAAGCGTGCTTTTACAACTCCATCACTCGTTTTTACTCAAATTGAAACAATTCTTTTACCTGCATATATTTTCAATACTGTCCCCTTTTTAGGGTAACAATCAGCGACCCCTTGGTAGCTTACCAGTCCTTTGTCCAGAAAAAAAATTAATTTTACTAGGACCGTCGTCACTTCCACTGTCGACTTAGTGGAGAGGGTCCGCTTTTTTGTTGTTTGGCTTTTTGGCCAAAAGGGTCGACCTTTGAAAGTAGAGATGTCATACAAGCAGGCCTATTAGAGGTGAAGTGAGTAGAAATTTATTTGTATTAACCATGTTGTATAATGTTCCTTTAAAGTATGGGTGCTATATTCAGTTTTGTCTTTTTCCTTTTGGTGTGAAGCTCTTTGCTGACCTTTTCCATATTCTGTTTTTTTTTTATGTATGCCTAAGCTATATGTTTCATATTAATTTTAACAGGCTTTCGTTTGCTCCCAATATTTACCAAACTTGTTCAACGTTCCTTAAAAGTGTGGGTGCAATAGTCACTTTCGTTTTGGTGTGAAGCTTTTTGCTGCCCTTTTTCACATTTTAGCTTTTTTTTAAGAAGGCCTGAGCTTTGTTTCATATTAATTTTACCAAGCTTTCGTTAGCTCCCATCATTTAGTTTCTGTTTCGTTATTTGCAGCCTCTTTCTGCATTCCGTACTAAAGATGTGCGCCATCTCTGCCGGCTAAGAGTAAAATGCCACGTTAGCCGTCGCTGGTTAAGCTAGCAAAGAGCGTGCCACCGCCAACCTGTGGTGCCTCGTGCTTATGTCGACTGTGACATGTCAAAGATCCTGGGTTTTCCGCTTGGATTTCTCCAGCTAAATTGTCCCGCTCATCATCCTGGGCACCACTAACGCCGTTTGGGTTCGTGCTTCCTAAAAAAAGCACACAAAAAAGTATCTTTTCTAGTGGTTGTTTTTACTTAAGAAAACCACTAGGAAAGCTACTTTTTTTTGCTTTTTTTAGGGAGCACGAACCCAAACTGGGGTGCTACACTAGATGTAGCGGTTTTTAGTACGAGTGGGAGCCGCCCCAATGCCAACCCCACAGTTAAAGGGACTAGCTCGAAAATATGCCGTTGTGGTAGTCAAGGGGGGGGGGGGATTGAGGCTTAATGGTGCGTCGACAACTTGGTCGTTAGCGCCAACCTCAGTCACAGTGCAGTGGTCTGGGTTGCCACTGCACCACACATTACAGAGATGTTGTTCAAACCCCTAATCTAAATCTTGTCATACATCTGTACCTCCTGCAAAAATTGAAAAACACTGGACAGGAGGACAGACTTATCGCCCAATCGACGCGCAATGTCATGCGGAAGATGGAAACGACGACGAACACCATCAAGATGGCGACAATCAACAAGTACGTGCCGGACCGTAAGTGGCCGTCGACACCAATAACATTCAGGAGGGTCAACCCCCCGCAAAACGAAACAGTGAGTAAGTCGGGTGTGACCAATGCGCAAACGGGCCAACACAACCTCCTCACGGCGACTGCGGCGACACGCCGAGTGCCACTCCTCGACAGTGCCTTTAATGGCCCGTAATTTATTACCGTCCTGTTTGTCCCACAAGGTTTGCCAAAAAGCGTGCAACCTCAGACGCAGAGTTGGAAAGGCGTCTGAGGGAACAAGGCCGAGATCCCTACCGATTGGGCCAGAAATGGCCCCTTTCGCAGCAGAATCAGCTTGCTCATTCCCTGCTATCCCAACATGGCCCGGGATCCAGCAGAAAAGCACGGTTTTCCGCTGGCCAGGCAAGCGGGAAAGCAAAGCTTGAACACGTTGTGTCAAGGGGTTCCGAGGATTGTAATTCGCCTAGGACTCCAGGGCACTCATGGAATCACTAAATATAATGAAATGCGTGCCCTGAAGGTCAAGGATCCATTCCACCGCCATACCAAGAGCCAAAAGCTCTGCAGAAAACACGGAATAGCCTGATGGGAGGCGATGGGCAACCGTTACTCCCTTACACACACAAGCACACGCCACGCCAACGTCTGACTTCGACCCATCAGTAAACAGGCGCTGATAACCGGTGTACTGAGAACTCAGCCGCCGGAACTCCTGTAAGTACCTTGCTGGTAGAGTGGAACCCTTCGGGAGGGACGCCAGAGCGAAAATGAAACTGCCACTTGGGACAAGCTAAGGGGCAACTGGCATTCTCCCAAGCCTCAAGACGCAGGGCATTTCAAAGGATATCTCCTGACAGGACTGCTGGAGCCTATCGCGGAATTCACCCTTACCCACCCTGCGTCTACCGACTCGCAAGTCTGACCCAAAAACCATGGACCAAGCAGGACTGGATTGCACAGCACGCAAACGCACAGCATACTGAATGGCAAGCTGTCGCCGACGAATGGCCAAAGGTGGTTCCGAGGCCTCAGCATACAGGCTGACCACTGGAGAAGTTCGAAATGCCCCAGTCGCCACACGCAGGCCACTGTGATGCAGTGTCCAACATCTGGAGAGTCGAGTCACTAGCCGAACCATACACCATACACGCATAATCAAGTTTGCTGTGGACAAGGGCTCGGTAGAGGCGCAACATGGCAGTGCGATCGGCACCCCATGAAGTGCCCGACAGGACCCGCAAGATGTTAAGCGCCCGTAAAGCCTTGTCATTAAGCTGACGCAAGTATGGAAGCCAAGATAACCTGGAATCGAACACCAGACCCAGGAAACGTGCCTGTGGGACAACAGGAATTTGTGCCTGTCCCAAGTACAGGCAAGGATCTGGGTGCAGTGTTTGTTGGCGGCAAAAGTGGACGCACACAGTATTGTCCGGAGAAAAGTCGTGGTAGTCGTGGTTCAGTTTTGGTGTTGGTTTAATGTTTCATAAGAGCGAAAAAAAAATTGTTGCCTTGAAAAAATCCTTGGCTCACTCCATTTCCAGATGTGCCTTCTGTCGGCCCCCCAAATAATTCAGTCCTGACGCCGTCACTGTTGGGAGGATTTACGTTTTAGGGTGAGTGGGAAATAACTAATTATAAGTGACAGACAAGGGATACTTGACAGAAAGTAAATTGAAATTAATTTCAACGACTTTGTTCTATGTTAATTCATCAATGAGAAGATTATCAAGTGGGATTTAAAATTTGCCTATAGTATACAGTTGCCTGTCTAAAAAGAACATTTTGCCGGCCCCCAGCCGGGCCGGCTAAAAATGGTTTCTTTGTGCCTAAAACATACTTAACCTGATAATTTAGCATTACATACCTCGAATGTGATGTTCCCCTGGAGGTTTCTTCCGGTGCGCAGCCGCCTGCTTGCATGCCCCCTACCGCGCATGCGCGTGGTAGTCCTCCCTTATAAAAGCGACAGCGCGCACGCTATCGGCATTCATTTTACTCTCAATGTGTCAGGCGGTGACTCGAGAGGGGAGGCAGGGCGGGAGTTAGGTTAAGTATGTTTTAGGCACAAAGAAACCATTTTTTAGCCGGCCCGGCTGGGGGCCGGCAAAATGTTCTTTCTTTGTTGCCAAAACATCTTAACCTGATAATTTAGCATTATCAGCAGACCTCGTCACTTTCGGTGGCGGGCACCGTCCTGACGGGCGCCCCGGGGTGCAAGCAGGCGTTCCCCCTAAAACTTTTTATCTGGAAGAGAAAAAATTTGCACTTTATTCAGAACTGATGAAAACAGGAGGTTGGTCTCTTTCGTAGGATTTGGTGGCCCTGGAAAGGACCGTTGTTTGGTTCTTGCTTCCTCCTGGATGGCTTGCTTCCATCTGGATGGCTTGCTTCCTTCATGGATGGCTTGCGTCTGTGTTCTGAGTGCTTAATGAGGGGTTGACCACGGTTCTGGCTGCGACGATTGGTCCCAGCCGGTGTAGTCCTGATTCTTCTCTTGACATATCCCTCAGGTAGTGGGAGGTGAAGGTAGTCTGGTGGCGCCAGGATGCTGCTGCCAGGATCTCTTCTATTGGGACGGCGTTGTGGTGGGCCCATGACGTGGAGACAGCTCTCACTTCGTGTGCCGTCACTCTCATGCTCTCATTCGGAGTTTTTTCGTAGGCTGCTTCGATTGTTTTCTTAATCCATCTCGATACCATGGCTGGCGATGTTTCACCAGATTGGGGATCGACTGGGAGGAAGAGTTGGTTTCTTCCATGGCGGATGTCTTCATGACGAGTCCGGGCTAGGTAGAAGCGTAGGGCTCTGACTGGACATAGAAGGCGTTCTGGTTCGCTTTTGACTAGGGTGGATAGGGCAGGAAAGGTGATTGGTTTCGGTGGTTCCGAAGGCTTCTGTGTTTTGGCTCTGAATGTTGATCTTGGATATAGGGTGACAGAGGAGAAGTTGGGGCCCAAGATGCAGTATGTGGGATCTGCTGAGAGGGCTTGGATTTCCGAACAACGAAGACTGGCGGCTAACATGACTAGGAAGACCGTCTTACGGGTCATGAGGTGAAGGGAGGTGTCCTGTAAGGGTTCATATGGTTCTCCCATTAGGGACTGGAGGACGAGTGAAAGGTCCCAGTCTGTTATCGATCTTCTGGTAGTGGGTCTTTCGTTTTCGTATGAGCGAAGGAGGGCTGAAATACGGTAGTCGTCAAGTAGGTTCATGTTGTTGGCGGCTTTGAAAACTGTGTTTAGAGCAGAACGGTAGACTAGGATTGTAGAGCCTTTGAGATTGTCGATGTTAAACAAATCTCTGAAAAAGTTTAGGAGGGTGGGAAGAGGTGGGTTGATAGGATTAGCTTGTTTTGTGATACACCAACGAATCCATTTTGACCAGTGGCTGTCGTACATCCGGTTAGTGGAGTCCCTTGTTGCCTTTGAGGCGATGCGTTTCGGCCTCTTCTTGATGAATTCCTGCCTTTTTGAGGAGTTTGATGATAGTAGCCACCCGTGTAAGTTGAGGTTGGATATGTTCGGGTGTAGCTTTGTTCCCCTCTGTTGGGATAGAAGATCTGGTTGAGGGGGTAGACTTCTTGGAGTGTCGACTAGAAGTTCTAGAAGGAGTGGGAACCATGCTGCCGATGGCCAGAGGGGGGCTATGAGCAGGAACAAGCTCTGGCTTTCCTGAATTCTTAGGAGAACTTGAGGGAGGAGCTTGAAGGGAGGAAAGAGGTAGGCGAATAGGTTGTGCCAAGGGAACGTCAGGGCGTCTACTGCTACTGCACTTTCGTCCGGGATCGGGCTTATGAAGAGGGGAAGTCTGGCATTGTGCCTCGTGGCGAACAGGTCTATCATCGGAGTGCCCCAGATGGTGAAGAGAGATTTGCAGATGGACTTCTTGAGGCACCATTCGCCCGTTGGAGGTTTCTGACGTGATAGGGAGTCGGCGATCACATTCCTGCTGCCTGGGACGTGGAGAGGAAGGAGTGTAATGTTGTGCGGTATGCAGAGGTTGAACATTTCCGATGTTAGATGATGGAGAGATCTGGATTTCGTTCCACCTTCTTTCCTTATGTAGGCCAGGGCAGACGTGTTGTCGGCTTGGACTTGGATTGTCTTGTTCTTGATTTCGGGAAGAAAGTGTCGGAGAGCGAGTAAAATTGCTCGAAGTTCGAGGGTGTTGATGTGGTGTGTGCAGGTTGATGGCCGAAGGCCTGACGTTTCTTGTGTGTCCAGGTGGGCACCCCAGCCGGTTCTCGAAGCGTCCGTGAAGAGGAGCAGCTCGGGGTGTGGTTCGTGGAGGGGTTGCGTCTGTGTGAGATTGGTGACATCGGACCACCACAGAAGGGAGTCCCTCGGAAAGTTGGGACTGAAGGGGACTAGCTTGTCCGGGAGGTTTTGATTGATTGCCTGGTTGTCTATGCGATGGTTGTGAAAAGGTCTTACCATCCAACGACCGTAGGGGACGAGATTCGCCATTGCGTCCATCTTCCCGATGAGCGAGTTTAGTTCTCGAGGAGAGAAGCTTGTTTTTGCCCGAAAGTGGCGGATGTGGAGAAGGAGGTCTTCTATTCTTTCCAGGGAGGGGGCAATTCTTGCTGAGTGGAGGTCGAAAGAGGCCCCTAGGAAGGTGAAGAATTGTGCTGGTACCAGGCTGGTACCAGGTTTATTCCGAAGCCCAGTTGATTTAGCAGGGAAATGGTCTTGTCCTTGTTTTGTAATAGTGTGAGAGGGTCCGGGTTGTTGAGGGCCCAGTCGTCCAGGCAGGCGCTGGCTTGAATCTCGTTTTGGTGTAGGTGAGCCAGTATTGGTTTGAGAACCAATGTAAAAATTCTGGGGGCTGCATTCAGGCCGAAGGGAAGACAACGGAATTCGTAGACCTTTTGGTTGTAGATGAAACGAAAGAGGTGCGTGATGGCCAGATGGAGCGGGACATGGAGATAAGCGTCTTCCAGGTCGATGGAGATTGTCCAGTCGTTCTGTTTGAACGAAAGACGGATGGATTCGAGAGTTTCCATTTTGAAATGGTCGTTTGAGATGAATTTGTTGAGGGGTTTCATGTTGAAAATCAAGCGGGAGCCTCCTGACTTCTTTGGCCGGGCGAAGATGGAGCTGTAGAAGCCCGGGCCTGGCTTGCGGCATACCCTTAGTCTTCCGCAGGAGTTCGGAGACTTCAAACGAAAGTTGAGGAGTTGGTGGCGGGAAGAAATCCCATGGCGGTGATGGAAGTAGCGGTGGGTTTGACAGAAAGTCCGGGCGAAAGCCGTGTTTGATGATAGAAAGGACTTCTGGGTTCCCTGTTAAATGTAGCCAGGCTGGGAGGAAGAATCTTAGTCTTGCACCGACTGGAAGGCAGGATGGGTGGAATGCGTCATTGTTGGTTCGTACGAGAGTTGGTTTTGCCCCCTGGTGACGAGTGGCGGCTACGACGATCTGGCGTGGCGGCTCGTTTCTGCTTGTGTTGGCCGGGGGGAAGAGCGAGGCTTGTCGGGCCGAAAGGGCTGCGGGTTTTTCGGACGAGAGTCAGTTGGGCGCGGGGACTGCGAGGGGCCAGGCGTTCTGATCCAGTTGTTCGGGGAAGGGCGAGGGTTGGGCTGTTTATTCCTTGAGGCCGGACGAGAGAAAGAAGAGATTTGCTTGTATGGCTTGGGTTTTCTAGCGATGTCAAGATGCGGGGCGAGAGTCGGGATGAGGCCCCAGAAGAGCGTGTCCGTCTCGTGGATGGGCTGGTTGCGGAGTCGGTGCATCGTGGAGACGTTGAGGTTGTTTGCGGACGAAAGAGCGATGTCCCGGAGGAGAAGAGTATTGTTAAAGAGGGCTCTTGTGGCCCAGTTGATGGAGTGATATGTGGCGAAGCTCGCCTTCTGAAAGAGCTGCATTATTAGGGACGAAAGATTGCGGATTTCTTCGGGGCTTGCGTCCGAGGACAATCTTTCGCACAGGGCGTTCACCGCAGTGTTGAGGACGTCGGCTTGGGAAGCGGCACGCAGGCTTAGCCGGAGGCATTTGTCGTTTTCGTACAGGACGAAAGTTGGGATGTCAGCTTTCTTCGGGATGGAAAGAGCGGTGCCGAAATCCATCTTTACCTCACTGCATAAGAATTCGCATTCCGGGTAGGTAGCAAAGTTGTTCGGGTTCGTGGCACCGTCACCCAACGGCCAAAAGAAGCTGTTTTCACGGCCTGGACGGGGAGGAGGAGGTTCCTTGTCGAGGACGAGAGGATCGCCTTTGCCGAATAGGGAACCTTCGTTGCGGAGAAGGCAGGTTAGCAGCGTGATGGATTGCCCGAGAAGGTTGCGGGGTTTGTCATCTTTCTCTCGAAGGGCAAAGCCAAAGCCGGTTTTCAGCCCACGGTTGATGGCCGGAGCGTCGGGTGATTGTGAGGGCTTGAAGAGGAAGCAATCGGGAACGGTATCTTCGACCGTCTTGAAAAGCGCAGCTAGCGGGAAGACTTGGTCCTCGGCAGCGTCGTCCGGGAATTGGATTTTCTTGCTGGATGAGGGAGGGATGCCTGGCTGCGGAGCTACGGTAGTTGCCGAGGGGACAGCAGAAGAGGGAGCTTGCGGACGAGAGGGAGAAGATGACTTGTGTCTCTTCTGGCTGTCGGCGGGCGGCGTTGAGCCGCGCTTGGCTGAGTCCCGGCTGGAGGCGGATGTAATCCACGCTTGCGTGCGGGCGTGTCGGGCAGACGACGTGCAGGAGGGAGGCGGCATGGGATTGTCTTGCATCACACGGACCGTTTCCTGGACGATGTGCCGGACTTCACTGCGGGAGACGCTTCGACCAATCCGGGAAGAGTTGGACGACAGGTCGAAAGGAGAGTTGCGGGCCGGAGAGTGCGTGGCCGTAGCCCGTTGGAGGGGGGTGGGATTGAGGCTTCAACCTCAGTCACAGTGCAGTGGTCCGGGTTGCCACTGCACCACACATTACAGAGATGTTATTCAAACCCCTAATCTAAATCTTGTCATACATCTGTCCCGTTGGAGGGACTTCTTGGCTTCACGATAGACGTCTTTCGCCCGAAGAAAATCCTCTCGAAGAGCTGATAGGTCCAAAGGTTCGGCTGGCGGAGTGCGCTGGCCGGGTTGCAAGGGAGAGTACGAGAAGGTGTTGACGCTTGCAAGAGGAGCTTCAGTGAAGGAGGCGGCAGGGATCGGGCCAACGGCGGCGAGGTCGAGGGCGGAGATCCAGCGATTGCCGAGGGAGAAGCCAGCAGGTTGCGGACGAAGGAGAGCATGAGAGGGAGCGGCGAGCGAAGCGGGAGCTTCGTAAGCGGCGGCCATCTTCGGTCAGAATCCAATTTTCCGTACGAAAGCTGGGGAACAGCGGCGCGAGGTGGCGTGAGACACCTCTGGAGGAAAATGAATGCCGATAGCGTGCGCGCTGTCGCTTTTATAAGGGAGGACTACCACGCGCATGCGCGGTAGGGGGCATGCAAGCAGGCGGCTGCGCACCGGAAGAAACCTCCAGGGGAACATCACATTCGAGGTATGTAATGCTAAATTATCAGGTTAAGTATGTTTTGGCAACAAAGAAACATCATTTACGCCGCCCTAAAAGGAAAAGTGGATGATGCGGAGCAAAAAAAAAATGTAAACAACAGGCTTCAAAATCAAAGGGTTTAACGAGCGTTAACCACTCCTGGACATCTGCCCGAAGCCCTAAGGCCCTATGTCTGCAACAGCCAGATTCCCAGGCAGGCACCCACCCAAGTATCAATCCAGCCCAATGCTGCTTAACTTCGGGGATCTGACGAGAACCGGTGTTTCCAGCATTGCAGGGCCGCAGGCTTCAAAATTGTCGGGCTGAAACAATCTGCGCACGCTGACGTTTGCTGAATGGCGTTGTTGCATAATGTTTAAAACAATATACAATAATCAATCTGGTCATTTAGACCTCCCTAACCCCTGAACCACTTGACCAATTAGGAAAGGCCTCATGGAAAGGTCACATCTACAGAGCAATACCTGTAAAATGAGCTAAGAACCAGCCTTATAGGACAAATAGTTTGACCTGTAGAGAGCGTAGTAGAAGCGTGTCTTGCCAAATGGGAAATTTATAAAAGTTCGGACACAAAATTTGAGTGGAAAGAAACACAGCAGAGAAATTAAGCATAGAAATTTCGGCTTTAACATGGCAGATTGAGGTCAAACCTCACAGGCCTTTACTAATTAGAAAACAAAAACGAACTCGTCTGATCCTTTTATGTAAGGGGGAGTTAAGGCTTAATGGCGTGTCGACAGCTTGGTTAGGTAAGGCTTTAACTCGAATATTTCCGGAACAGTGATCCGGAAATATTCGAGTTTTTGGACATCCAAGTCATTTTGGTCTGCTGAGAGGGGGGGAGGACTGCTGATACCTCGAGACGGAAAATTTAATTAACATTGTTTTGCGACCAACTAATCCACATAATTTAGTTGCACTTTTAGTTATATCAAAATGACCGATGAGTGCAAAATATAGATGCCGGCGAAAAAACTGGGATTGGTTAATGCGAAGCATAGTGAACAACGTTGCTGGGAAGATTTACGTTTTAGGCAGTGTGAGAAATAACTAACGATAAGTGACAGGCAAGAATTTGAAAATACTTGACAGAAAGAAAATTGAAATTAATTTCAACAGCTTTGTTCTGTCTTAACTTACCATTGAGAAGATTGTGAAATGGGATTGAAAATTTGCCTGTAGTGTTTGGACTTGGTATCTGGACGTTTGGACCATGGTCTCTACAGACTGAACGATTTGTCCAAGAAAGCTGGCCCTTACAGCTCATTTGAAAGAGACACTACCGCAGATGTGCCTTTATAAAAATAAAAATTTCAATTGGTTGTGCCATTCCGGAGTTACGGGGCCCTGAATGATCAGTTTTATTGTTTTACATTGTTTTAATCATTGTTATTGTGCAACAATATCAATCAGCAAACGCCAGCCGCAAAGCGTAGATATATAGACTGAAGATTGAACAAATGTTAACGACTGGTAAACCAACAATCCATGAGCAGTTTGACGACACGTGAATTGGAAGCATTATTCTTATGACGAATTAGTTTACATCAAGACACACGCTAGTGTGTCACCTGCCAAGATGATAAAAGGTAACACCTATCCAGATAAAATATATATGAGCATGGCAATCACTACACACTTTGTGTCTTCACAGCTAAGGTAATTTGGCTGTTTTCAGGCATCTGAGGATAAATAACAATGCGACAGAAAAGGCTGAAGCTTGTTTGATCGGGAGACTTTGGTCGCCTGACAACATATGCCTATTGACATTGACAAAATCGAAGCGGTCCAGAGGAGATATACAAAAAGATTTCCTGGACTAGGAACGAAACCTAATTGCGAGCGACTAAAAATACTCAAACTAGACACCCTCTAATGTAGACGTCTGAAGGCTGATCTCATCCTTACTTTCAAAATTATTCACTGCTTACTCCCAGTCGATTTACCGCTCTTTGATTTTCGTACTGAGACTCGAACCCGGGGAAATGACTTTAGGCTTGTAAATCCCAAGTATAACCTGAATTGCAGGAGGGCATTTTTTGGTCTGAGAGTGGTTCCTGTTTGGAACTCGCTCCCAAATGACATTGTTTCGGCACCGTCGTTACATATCTTCCCGCAAAAAACTTAATACGTGTGATTTAAGGGCACACTTATTGCGCCCTGAAAACTGCCCTTGAGGCCAGTCACCCCTATTCTACTTAATTCCAAATTTCTTCTTTTTAATCCCTCTTTCTTCTCCCCAGACGTTTTTTAATTCTTCTTAAATTTCGACGAGCATTTGCTAATGCGAATTTGCTTAAGTTTGTTTTTAAAATTTGGCGTTCTGTTAGTGGTCCACCAGGACCCTTGCATGTCCACTTTGCTCTTTTAAATGGTTCAAAGAAAGTCTTATTATTATTATAAAAGTCACAGCTTACTGTTTTTTTGTTGAAAAAACGACGTGATATTTGCCTAATTACTGACTACTGACTACTAGCTAACGCCTATTTTTTCACGAAAATAAATTCTTCAATGGGATAAATAAAGCTGGTTCTTAGCTCATTTTACAGGTATTACTCTGGAGATGTGCCCTTTTAACAAGGCCTCTTCTAATTGGTTAAGTGGGTCTGGGGTTTGGGGCCTCTAAACGACCAAACTGATTGTTTTACATTGTTTTAAACATTGTTGTGTACGAACAATACCAATCAGCAAATGCTAATTGCAAGAAGAAGACTGAAGAAAACGGGATTTGGTTTATGTATAGGTCATTTCGTTTGTACAAGCAGCTCCTTGAGCAATGTTTCATAATAATGCAAAACATTAAAATAATGCCAATCAGCAAATAATGCTAATCAGCAAATGCCAGTAAATTGAAGATTAAATAAATCCGTGCATTCACAAAGAGTTACTAGAGTACTAATAAGAAATACTAATCATGAAAAAAGTACCTACCGTCCTCAGAATAGAAAAAAGAAATGCACCAGAAAATAGATTGGTGTTTCCATCTCATAATAGCTCAGAAAAAAAATTAATTTCATCAATTTGGACCAAAAATATCTGATATTTACTCCAAAACAAAACTTAAGGATTCCCGCCAAGCTTTTTGGCCGTGTATCAACGCCAAGCACTTTCGCCAACCTAATCCCACCGACTAAGACTTCAAACGTAGTATTGCGCAGTAAGCAATTTTCATATATTTCGTTTAACCTTCGAACTGTTGCTCGGTTGGATTAGCTTGACGAAAGACCTTGGCGTTCGATATCACCACTTGGCACGGCCGAAAAGCTTGGTGGGAATCCTTAACAAGTTTTGTATTGGGGTAGATATTGGTTTGTCGTCAACCTCCCCTGTCAAAGCTAAAATGTCCGTTGCCCATTTGGATTGCCGTCATATAATACTGCAAGTAAATGTGAAAACCTCTGAAAGAGAACTGCGGGGAAAAACCAACTTCCAACAGAAATATTATCACTGAATGCCCGAGCAAGCGAAATTCTGTACATTTGCAAGGAGTAAACGAGCCAAACTTGGTTTGTCAAAGTATTACGAATTACAAAACCAAAAACGAACTCGTTCGATTTTTAAAGGGCAATTACATCCATTTTGACATGCATGCTTTACTTTTGGAACACTTACACAATAACTAAACACAACAACTGCGGTAAGAATACGTTACGTACGTCCGATACAACAATTTAATTATTGCATCACCAAAACACGACACGGAAACCGCCATTGTTTTGCTGGCACGCGCAGAAATTAATGCCGACAGATGTCACTTTTCCTTTTCGACTCGCAGCCGATAAATCTAAACAACGTTGCCAAAGAAATTGTATTCAGTCCAATTCACGAAAAAATAAACCAACTCTAAAAACAAAGTAAAATAAACAAAGCCAAAAACTGGTGAAGAGGCCACCAAGTTGAGAGCGGTTGTGCCCTTCAAAGGAGTGATATCAACACACCAAAACTAACGAAATAAAACAAATTACAACAAAATTAAAGCCAAACCAAAAACCTATAAAGACGTGACCAAGTTGAGAATGATTCGACCTATACGCAAAAGGTAGTATCAAATTGTTGGAACCAATTTCTTGTTGACGTGCCACTTTATTACACATCTGCACGGTAGATACACAATTAAAATAAAAAAGGGCTGATATCATATCAAAAACCAAAACTGGTAAAAGGGGCCGCCAAGTTCCGAATGGTTCGGCCCTTCAAAGGAGTGATATCAACACACCAAAACATTCGCCAACTTAATCGCAACGAATAATACTTTGGACGTTAAATGAAAACTTGTTGATATGATTAAAGTTCACTTGATTGCCAGCAGCACGATGTATGCTTCGTCGGAATTCCTTAACTATTCACGGTTCTAAATTTACTATAGTGAGTGTTAGAAATAAATTCGAAAATTTGTAATTTCTCCCATAATAATTGCTCGATTTATGGCAAATTTTGGCTCAGCAATAATAATTGGGGTGTCAAGCTTTGTACCAAATTTCATTCCAATCCGATCTTTCGTGTGGGCTCCACCCACACTAAAAATGTGCAACCAACCAACAGACCAACCAACATTTTGCAATTTGGTGTAGGTTGTAGGCTACGCTTCGCTCGCTTGCTCCGCCAACAAAATTGTCCTTCTCTTGACATAAATTCAGTGGCTTAAACCAATAAAATTGGGCCATAAGGGATTTGCGCGATTCTGATTCTCAGATATTAATCACACATCTACGACCATAATGGCGAAACAAATTCAAAAATATTCGAGTTAAAAGTCATTTTGGACTGCTGAGATTACCTCGGGACGGAAAGGGGACATTTTGCGAAAAACGCAGTGATTCTCACCATTATTTCGTCGCCGTTCGATGTTTTGATATCAAACGACAACTTAAATGAAACACTTTATCTTCAATTATCGTACGGTCCCTAACTTTCTCAATGCTAAAAACGTGCAGCGATATATCCCATATCGCCACACTAAAGTGTGGCGATATGGGATATCACCACACTAAACTGTGGCGATATTGGATATCACCACACTAAAGTGTGGCGATATGGAAGCCATGCTCAGGGAAATGGCGATATGGCATTGCCAACACTTTCATAAGGTAGAATTCCTTAATAAAACCATGCGAGAATTAATTTTATTTTTTCAAATGTTAACCTACGTTCCTTGTTCGAAAAATAATTGAAACCCATGTTCTTTTATTAAGCAAAGTTAAAAGCAAATTAATTCTCGCACGGTTTTATTAAGCAGTTCTACATTTCGAAATCTAGACAAGAAAATTAAATACTTTAAATGCTTACTATTATCCCCCCCCCCTAAAAAAAACAGCTGGCAACTGCTGTAAATCACAAATCTAACGTGAACTTGCGTCGGCCTTTCGAAAACACCAACTGACATAACGTAAACAAAATATACATGAATTTCATCCGTAAAAATTAAGCGTTACGCTATTTCCCTCCTTTCCCCCGAAAATTACACCTACAACGTCCCTAACTACCCACATAGTTCACAAGAATACGTTACCGCTGAATTGTCCGCATTACGTCCCTAGTGACCAAACCTTTCCTTTTCGGTCGTACACATCCACAGCCTTCAGTTTTCTATCAGAGAATGACTTAACGCGTAGACCCCCGCTCAGAAAGCACATTATGCAAATTAAAGAAAGACGACACATTACGTAAAATGAGATCATTAAAAAAAATCAAAAACACTTTTTAGGTTAACCTAGAGTGAACGACGTAATTTTTAATGATGAAGTTTACGTAATGTGCAACATCAGTCCAATGACTTTAAAAAACAAAACGCGTTTCTCCTAAACCTTTTTTTAAAAGAAAATCTCTGCCTCTAGACACACACCCCTGCTAACCCCCGTCTCGCTCAAATGGTATCGGCCGCAAACCAGACTGCATCAAAACAAAATTATGCAAACGTGACGACACAAAATTTGTATATACAACAGACCTTGCAATTCATTTGCGAAGGCAAACTTTCCATTTACCCCAAATTTTTATTTTTATTTCGAAAGTTAGGGACCGTACGATAAATTAGTTATAGTACCCGTGGCGAAATGTATGGGTTTTATGACCCGATGGGCGATATCCCTCACATGGCCAATCCGCTCGAACTACGTCGCGATGACATCCTCGGCTACGCCTCGGACGTCATCTTGACGTAGTTCTCGCGGATTGGCCATGTTCGGGATATCGCCCATCGGGTGATAAATCCCATACAGTTCGTCAGGGGTACTATAACTATTACATATTTTCATTTAATCTTTGCACTATTAATTCGGTGGGACTGCCTTGGCAGTTGATATCAGGATTGCAAACGGCGAAGCAATCTTGGCGGGAAAATGCAGCGCGAAGAACCCTGAGCTTTCCCGGGACCCTGAGCAAAGCGTATAAGTACAACCCAGTGGTTAACATTATCGCCACTACACCAAGAGTATGCCGGCTCGAAACTTTACAACTCACACTGAGTATGCTTAAAAAAAGCTACCTGGTCAATTCATGTATTATAGGGTTAGCTACACTGCACTAAGCATTTAATTAACCTTGTTTTGCAACCATGATGGTAGCATTGACATAAATTTGTTGCAATTTTTTTGTTATAGCAGTCCACTTTAACTTGTATCAAAATAACCGATAACAACTGAGAAATATAGATACTGCTGACCAAACGGGCATTGGTTAATGCGAAGCATAGTGAACAACGTTGCTGGGAGGATTTACGTTTTAGGGTGAGTGGGAAATAACTAATAATAAGTGACAAGGAAGAATTTGTAAATACTTGACTGAAAGAAAATTGAAATAAATTTCGACGGCTTCGTTTTGAGTTAATTTACCATTGAGAAGATTGTCAAATGGGATTTAAAATTTGCCTATAGTGTGTAGTTGCCTATCCAAAAACATAATTAAGAGCTTACTACTAAGTAGTTATAATAAGGTTTGACTTTAAGTCTCCCATGTCAAAGTAGATATTTCGACGCTTAATTTCTTCCCAGTCTTTCAACATTTTCCACTCAGATTCGGTACGTAAGCGTTGTTGGACTTAATGAACATGTGCACCAACTTTTTGTAAGTTCCGATTTGTCACGTTAGAGATCTGGACTTAAGCTGGATTCGTTATTTTAATTTTTTGGTTATGTGGCGGTGGACTTCCTGTTTGGACACGTTTGTACAATGGTCTCAACAGCCTAAACCATTTGTTTAAAGACGAAAGCCAAAGGCTCAACAAGACTTAAATAAGTACAGATGCAAACCTATTTACGTTGCCTTTTGGACTTATATGTCAGACAGCCTGAGCGGGGAATCGAACCCACGTGGCATCACCATTAATGTGGCATCACCATTAACGGTTTCATCAGCTCATTGTGCAAATTCAAGTCTTCTGTCATAGTCCTCCTCATCAAGGTGTTGTGGAGTGGCGGGTTTGTATCCATGGTACCCCTGTTCGTTAAGGATTCAATGGATGACTGTTTGGTTGGTATATTAAGATGCTGGAAAAGGTCTCGTTGTGATGTTCGAAGGGTTGCTTCAATAGACTTAATTACGGCAAACGTACTTTCTTCATCTGTAGCCGAACGTTAACGACCACATTTCAAGGTAATTCAACGGATGCACATAGCAAGCCTTTATTAGATTGAACGAAGGGTTTTTGTTTCATGGGCTAATAAAATTAAGCACCCCTATATAGTTTGTTCCACATTATGTTTTCAAAAAACTGACCGGATGAAGACTCGTTTCCTTGCACTAAGAGTGCAAAAATATGTGAATATCACACTTGTAGACTTTACACAATTACTGTTAGAGTTTACGAATGGGATGTTTACGGGGGGGGGGGGGGTATTGAGGCTTAATGGCGCGTCAACAACTTGGTCATTAGCGCCAACCTCAGTCACAGTGCAGTGATCCGGGTTGCCACTGCACCACACATTACAGAGATGTCATTCAAACCCCTAATCTAAATCTTGTCATACACCTGTACCTCCTGCAAAAATTGAAAAACACCGGACAGGAGGACAGACTTATCACCCAATTGACACGCAATGTCATGCGGAAGATGGAAACGACGACGAACGCCATCAAGATGGTGACAATCAACAAAGAAGTGCCGGACCGTAAGTGGCCGTCGACACCAAGAACCTCGGATGTTTACGGATTTTTTGCACTTGTAGTGGAAGAAAACGTGGCATCATACATTCAGTTTTCTTAAAACATAATGTGGAACAAAGTATAGTATAGGCCTACATTTTATAGGCCTACTTTCATAGGCCTATTTTTCAGTACTTTATGAATCCCTCTGTATGTATAGGCTACCCACTCGCCTACTTTCGATGCTAATTTTTTGAGCATTCTTAAAGTCAAGTCGTCTCCTTTCAACTACTAATGACGCATACACTTCTTTTCAAGATTATAGATTCAAGACGTCAGGCCTGGAATTTCATTTTTATTGTCAGCGTCAATTCAGGTTTCCACGGACTCGCACGAATCCTGAATTACTTAGTCCACGGGTCTGTACTAAGAACACTAACACGATTCCTACTTAACATTTTCCAGCAATGTCGTTTACCCAAGTAGAACGCATCAAGCTGACCTATCGTTTTCTAAAGCAAAAACTGTAAAACCATGTGACTGCAGCATTAAGGTTTCACTTGAACTAAACAGTACACCAACACTGCAGTATATGAAACCTTACAAGAAAGTTTATTTGTGTTCGTATTTTTTGTTTAATTTTTCGGGTCAGAATTTACTTTTAACATCAAACGAGTTCGTTTTTATTTGCTAATTATTATATGCTTCCTGACATATCCTTGATATATTCGATTCTTATGTAATTTTTTCTCTTCCTGTCATACGATTCAGTCAAAACTTTTTTTTTTGTTATATTGTTGTTGTTGTTCTAATGATTTAGGTTAGGTCAGTTGCCTCAGCATTTCACCAGACAAGGGCTGATTTTCATCAGATAACGACTTTTCTAACACTACCATGGCCGTAGGAAGCGGTACGGCTGGTACGGCATTTGCCGTACCACTTTTCGGCATACAAGTTTTAAAATACCATCTATCCAAACACACACAACGTGCCTGCTGTTGTCAAACTTTTGAAGACCCCCCGTAAAACGAGCGTGGCTTACCTGCCGACCTTCGATGAGCAGCCTCTGTCCCGCGAGTATAAAAATCAAGGAACTTTAATATAACATCACGTAGTGCATCTTCTATTTTCCTCGGACCATGTTCTTGACCAAGAGAAGGGGGTTTTGGGGGAAAAGAAGTAAAAGAAACGCTTTAGCGCGCTTCAGAAAAGTAAGCTTCAGCACGTGGTCAAAACCAAACTTCGAAGAAAGCCCAACATAGCAGCCAACAT
>JAHWFP010024786.1:0-35339 GCA_023313725.1 Lithobius niger
GACAAACTAGCGCCGTTATAACGCACAGCTATTTTTAGCTGTCAGCGCTTTCAGTACAACATTTTTCACTCAACTTCTTAGTAGTTTAAGCCAACATACAGTAGTTACACCAGGAGGGCATAAAGGGTTGAGCTGAGGAGCATTACACAGGTTTCAGAGTCTGTTCCAGTGTTTGGCAAATTACACTGTCCATCTCGAAGGTTTGTTATACAAAATACATCCTCTTCATAAAGCATGTTAAAAAGCGTTATGGTATTATATTGATATCTGTATCGGCTAATGCGTTGGCGTATGTTGTAGGAAAGCATGGTGGATCGTATTTTTGGCTAGGGTCAAATCATATAAGTACATCAAAAGCTGGTAGACATAGTGAATAGTTTTAATTACAGTTAAAAGTTCTCCTTTAGTGTTTATCGACGCATGCACTGATTCAGTGTCAGTTGGACGGTAGTTGTCACGATGTTGGTATACCTAAAAAAAGAAACATAGCGATTTAACTTTAATTCGTAATCCAACCATCACCATTTTATGAATCAGTGGACGTGGATGTCGTCAAAAGGTGGTGCTAACGATATTGGAAGCTATAAAATGGTGGCTCAATAAGTCCGTTTTTTTCAAGAGCAGTGGGCACAATTATAATCTGAGGACTTCCGTTAAGAACATTAAACGTTATTTTCAGTCCTCGTTTTGAATCCTTGCTGAAAAGTGTTCCCGCAATTTGCGTTTTACGATGCAGTTCTTTAGTTACTCGTTTTTCCTTTAGGGAGAATGAGTAGCTATAAATGTTTAGGCGGATAATTTTATTTTAACGTGCAAATGATGCGGTCGCTGTGGCAAATATGTGTCACAGTCTGATTGAGGCATTGAAACCTTCTCTTAATAATATTTTGTTAGGCGATTTCAATCTTTCGTCGGCGGACTGGACAACCAGTACTGCCTCACTACACCAACATAAACTTTTTCTGGATTTCATTCGTCCCCTGGGATTTACACAACTCGTGGACTGCCCGACTCGTGGTCGTAACGTATTGGATATTATCCTTACGCAGGATGTTAGACTTATTTACAACACCTGTGTCATTGAAAACCTGGGGTCAAGTGACCATTCCATGGTCACTTTCTGTGTCAACCGTGATTTTTCGGGAAATGCCTCATCACGCACGACGTTCGCAAAGATTGATTTTCCTCTTCTTCGATCTATTCTTGCGCTGGTTGATTGGGAATCTTGCTTTCTGCGCGGTACTGACAATGTACAATTGGTCTGGAATACCATTCTTGAAATACTAAACACCAGTGTGGCTTTTTGTAGGCAATATAAACCTTTCTTCAAAACTTCTCATAAGTGCCCGCGGGAAATTCGCCGACTGGGTGGTGCAAAACTAAAATGTTGGCACGCTTATGCAAGGTCCAAAAATGAAACCACATTAGCAGCCTACAAGGCTGCCAAATCAACCTACTGTACGGCTGTTCAGGTCTGGCATTCTCGTTTGGACTCAGCAGTGATTAAACAAGGAAATCTTGCAGCTTTATTTAAGCATTATCGTAATACCACTGGTTCTGCTAAACCGATTCCACCCCTTCTGATCGATAATAACTTCCTAAACGGTGATTTTGAGCGAGCAAATGCTTTAAATACCTACTTCGTGGCTTGTGGTGTGGTGGATAACAATAAAATCCCGCCATCCCCAGCAGGTTCCACTGAACCAAACACCACTTGCTCTACTACAAACTTTGATGTTTTGAAAACGTGGCGTACTCTCTCGGGCATTAAACCTAGCCATGCAATTGGCCCAGAGGGTTTCTCAGCCTTTTTTTATAAGCAGATTGCCTGGCAGATAGCACCAGCTCTGACTCATCTCTTTAAACTTTCGCTATCTTCTGGTAAAATTCCTACAGACTGGTCTCAAGCAATTATAACCCCAATATTTAAAAAGGGAAATGCATCCTTGCCAGAAAATTATAGACCAATAGCTATAACCTCGGTTCCATGTAAAATCATGGAGGCATTTATTCGGGAGACCATGCTCGAATATTGCACTTTAAACAACTTACTTGACTGCAATCAATTCGGCTTCCTCCCAAAACGATCTACTACCCTTCAATTACTTGTAGCACTTGATCGGTGGACAACCGCTGCTGACATCGGTGTTGCATCTGATGTAATATATTTTGATTTCAAACGTGCTTTTGATTCCGTGGTACATACAAAACTTCTGGCAAAACTAACCAGACTTGGCTTCAGAAACCCTCTATTAGGTTGGTTAACAGCTTTCCTACAGAATCGATCTCAGCAAGTGCGCATTGCTACGGAGTTATCAACTAGCCTTCCAGTTACAAGTGGGGTTCCCCAAGGTTCAGTCCTGGGGCCTCTACTATTTGTTCTATTTACGTCCGATTTATTACCATCTCAACCTACATCTGATGTTTTAAATCTTAAATTCGCTGACGATGTAAAGGCAAGTACGGAAGTACTTGTCACAAGTGACCACGACCTACTGGATTCAACGATTCAAGCTGTTTCTGACTGGTCAACAGTCTGGCAACTGCCACTTTCTGTGGAGAAATGTTTTTCTTTTCACCTTGGGAAAACAAACCCTGTTGCCCCTTTTCATTTAAACGGTAGTTTACTACCCACTTTGGATTTGGCTAAGGACCTCGGTGTGTGGTTCACAGTTGACCTAAAACCCTCTACCCACTGTGCAAAAATAACTGCACAAGCTTTCAAGAGACTTCACATCGTAAATCGTTGTTTTGCTCGAGCAAATTCTAACACCCGTGTCTGGGCTTTTAAGGTCTTTGTACGGCCACTTCTTGAATACGCTAGCCCTGTGTGGTCTCCATACCTTTTGTCTGACATTGACCATTTGGAGTCGGTACAGCGTTTCTTTACAAGATCACTTCCAGACATGGGAAACTTGAAATCTGGTAAACGCTTGTTGCGTGCGGGCCTACAACCATTAGAACTGCGTCGCCTGCATGCAGATCTTGCCCTGACTTACCAGATTTTACACGAAAATTTCCCAGTTATCACCCCCTTCTTTGACATGTCGCATTATAAAGCAACGCGTGGACACTCTCTTAAACTGGTAGTTAATAAACCACGGTTGGACTGTCGAAAGTATTTCTTCGCTCTTCGGGTGGTGAATCCATGGAACTCACTGCCGGACGACCTTGTCATGTCCAAGACCATATCAGCTTTTCGTCGGGGCCTTCTCCAGGTGGACCTTTCACGTTTCCTGCAACGAACGTACGATTAACAATATTTTGCTCAACCTGTCGGTGATCTCCTCGCACCGCAAAATTGGCCTGCTTCAACTCTTGAGTTTTTAAATCTCCAAAACATAACATTCCCTTTTAATAAATGGGAACGGTGTCAGTGGCCATGCCCTTCCGTCTCCTTGCCGAACTCTTACAATCGGCTAAACAATTTTATTATTATTATTTATTATTATTATAAATCAAACGTGCTACTCTGCCTAAATCGTTTTATAGTTTTTAAATTATAAGATGATATACGCAGAGCAACACGTGTGATACGCACGTGAAGAAAAATTTATATGCCCCAACGTTTGTAGCTTTTTATTCTTCCTATAGAGCAGTGACATTTGCCGCCATATTGGCACCACATTGGCACCAGTATGGGTTTTGGAAGGCATAACTACAAGGTGCACTACATAAAAAAGGAGGGAAAAACAACGGAAGAGCGAATTTCTTAGATTTACAATAACGTTGTTTTCTCCAACAACAAAAATCGCGCGTTTTAGGTCTAAGAAATCACTCTTCACAGCATCGGTATGACGCCCTTCTGTTTCTCTCTGAAGTGCCCCTTGCAGATAACCCATTAAGGCTACAGCATAGAGTTATATACAATAATACTACGTCGTGTCACTGCTCTATAGGAAAAAAGAGGAACTGAAGACTTGCATCGTGATTCTTGGATATTACGAATACACCTGTGTGCACAAAAAGAACGACTGATATCCGTTCCCCAGAAAATTTTCGTGATTTAACAAAATTTACCACGTAGGCTTTCAACTGAAAACAGCACTGAAGTATACTCGAACAGTATGGCACACCATACAACTAAAGAGCAGTGACATAACGTAGTAGTATTGTATATAACTCTATGGTGGAACCAGTAACTGGGTTAACTGCAAGGGGCACTGGAGGGGAAAAAGAAGGTCGTCTTACTGAAGCCAATTCTATTAAGCTGGATTTCTTAAGCCTATAACGCGGGATTTTTGTTGTTAGAGAAAACAACGGTTTTTTAAGCCGAAGTAATCCGCTGTCAAAGCATTGTCTTGACTAGAAGTGCCGTTGTTTTCCCTCGCATTGTGCCCCTTGTAGGTATGCCCGCAAGATGCTATCTCGTAGCCAATATGACGTCACTTGCCGCTGCTCTAAACAGCAGTGACATTATCGTCATATTATTATATATAACTCTATGCTGAAGCCAGTAACTGGGTTAGCTGCAAGGTGCATGGACAAACATGGAGGGCGTCTTACTGAGCTAATGTAATTAGAGGGATAAGCGGGGTAGATAAGCCACTAAAATAGTGATTCCTGCATTTTAGTGAGGAAAGCACCAAATTTTGCACAGATTCTAATTTAGGTATACTGATGAAATCGGGATATAGGGCCAACTGAATTTCTGAAACCGGAAGTGGAAACCGGAAGTGCCTCTTTTTAGCCCTCAGCCAAACCAAAAAATATAGCTTGACCAATCTCCATCTATAGGAAAAAGTGTTAAAAATGTGGCGCATCATACCATGCTCCTTCATTGGCTATGGGATCTAATCTGGCCTGTTCTGGATATTATCTCGGCCTCTGCGGTGATGAGTTTTTTTTCGGTTCGCACCCCCGGGTCCCCTAATTATTAATTTTTTTCTCCTTCAGAAAATTATCAAAACTGAGCCGGTTCATCTACACGATCATTAGTTTGTTTCAGATAATAAAAATATATTGAGGATTCTGAACATGCATCTATATATACATGACTTTTCCACAAGAGAAAATATTAGGCATATCACTTTTCTCAATGCTTTTTTTAACATTGTTTCTTCCACCAAAACACAACATAACTCGCGTAACACTAATTGAAAACCAGTCATTGGTTGAGTGTCAAGTTCCATCCTTCTTCCGAAAGACCTCTAGATCCCGTCCTCGCTGACCCACCATCGGCTTTTCTCTTGTCTCCTAAAGTCTAATTTTCAATTTGGAACGCCTCGTGTTTCAAAGCTCCCTCTAGTGTCCCCCGACCACCACGCGACGGACGCTCTTTGGCCACTTCGGCTTGGCCGAACGAAGCGATTAATCTAGTGGAGTGGCCAACTAGTGCTCAGGTCTCTTTACTTCCTTCTTTCCCTTCCCCCGCCTCACTTTATTCCCTTTTCTCCTTCTATTCCCACTTTCTTCTTCTCCTTAACGTTGGTGGCGCTGACACAGCGTCCCTCGCCCCTCGCCAAGCCACACCAACGAACAACGCGTCACGGATTTATGACTCCTGATTAAACCGGAAAAGACACTGCCGACCACTCCCATTTACATCCGTCTCGGAAATGAAGACGCAGGTTGCTGTAAAGAACGCCCGCAGAGATTGAGGGAGACACGCCGGGGCGGGAATTATTAGCCCCCGTCCTGTCCCATTCGCATCAGATTTTTTTTCCACTTTTATTTTCTCCCTTGGAACTTACCCTCCAATTCTACGTGACGTGGCGTTGCAGTCGGGTTCCAGTTTATATGGTGTCCCATCGTCCTGAGTCCACAACTTCCAGGAACCGTTTTTTTCTGTAACATACTCTTGCATCATTCAACACGGATTTAGTAATTCAGTACTGAGAAGACAAATCAGCCATCAAATCGTATGTTGTCCGATAGTCAGAATATGAATTTGTCTTGTATATGCGGACTTACATATTGTCTTATAATCAGTACGCATAAGAATCTTGGTAAGGAATATTGTGTACGAATGCCTGCACCTTTCTTGAGAGCACTCTGTCTATACGACGATATCCGCAACAATAATAAAAAGGCATTGTTTAGCCACTGTTTCAGCCGGTCCCGTACTTTTCAAAAGAGGTTTAACATGGGAAAATTCTATTAATTCGAGTCAATTTGATGATGAGAAATTGACTCGAATTAAAATAATTTTCCCGGGCTCGAAACCGGGCATGCACAACATGGACTACTACCAAAGTCTTAAAATACTCAAAACTGGACCCCCTTGAGTGCCGACCTTATCTTGACTTACAAGATTTTGCACTCTATGCTCCCTATCTACCTTCTATTATTCGAATTGAGTTCTGTTACTAAGACTAGGGGAAATTGTCTTAAGTTAGTCCTCCCTAGATTTCACACCAACACATGAAAATCTTTTTTTTTTGCCCTGAGAGTTATACCTATTTGCCCTGAGAGTTATACTTGCATGGAATTCCCTTGATGACGACTCTGTCTTTGTCCTATCACTTCTTTCATTCAGAAATAAACTAACCAAATGCAGTCTCAGCCGCTTCCTCCTTCCCCTCGAGCATTCCCCAGCTCTTCCTACAACTTCCACGTTCATCCTCACCTTTTAAAATCTCCACCCTCATTCTCACTTTTTTAATTTCGGGTTTACTCTAAGCGGTCTCTAATAAGCCCGTGCATTTCCCTTTCGCCCTTATACGAGCGAATAAATGTTTATTATTATTATTATTAATTCTTTTGTTACTTACCAAGAAGGAATAGTTAGATCGGGTCGAAACTATTCGGCCTGGTTGAAAGTATTCACATGGAGATACTCGTACGGCAAAAGATGCGCTGAATACATCGTGCCAACTTTACTCAATGAGATATCATTTATAATTAGGAAAAAAATAAATAGGGGAAAATAAAAAGAATTATTAGAAATTGGCTTTTTGATATATATAAAGTTGTATTAGAACTGTTAAGATATGAAATGTTAAATGTTGTATGTTAGAAATATTGATACACTTATGTATATATATTAATATTCAGTGCACATACAAGCCATGTTTGGCTTCGTGCATGCACATGCATTGCAGTTGCAATCTGTGTATATATGTAAATACTGAATAAATTATTATTATTATTATTATTATTATTATTATTATTGATGATAATTGATGATTATTGAAAATATTGATGATGTCATTATTAAAAATTTTCCACATTGCTCAATGACACAGGTATGTAATGTATTTAATAACACTTTTGTTAATCAAGCAGCTAATTTGAAATTGAAATATAAAAGGAAGAAACCTATTGGCTCACAGGGAGGTAAAAGGGTTAGTCATACATTGTATATTGATTTTGCAACTGTAGATGATATTAAAAATATTTTTAAAATCTTAAAAATAAAAAACTCTTTAGGTGCAGATGGACTTTATATTAGACATATGACATTGGAAAACTCAATTAATTTTTTAATACCACTTATAAATTGCATAATAACGACAGAAACTTGGCCAGATAAATTAAAAACACAAATTCTAAGACCTATTTTTAAAAAAGGAAACAAAAATGACCCAAATAATTACAGACCTATTGCTTTGTTACCAGCTTTGAATAAAATTGTAGAAAAATTTTTTGCTATTAAAATCCAAAATTTTTTCAGAAATTTAGTATTGTATCAGAAAATCAATTTGGGTTTCAGGAAAACAAAGGTACAAACGAATCACTTAAACTATTGAATGATAAAGTCACTACAGCTCTTAATGATGGAAACTTTGTTGGTGTCATATTTATAGATTTACAAAAGGCTTTCGACACAATAAATAGGGAATTACTAATACGCAAAATGGAAAAGCTTGGACTTAGAGGGAAAATTTTAAACATTTTATCAAGCTACTTGGAAAATAGGACAAGTATGGTAAAAATTAATGACCAGTTTAGTGACAGCCTTAATTGCGAAGACGGAGTTCCCCAAGGATCCGTACTGGGACCTATTTTATTTTTGTTGTATATAAATGACATTGGTGAACATATTGAAAAGGAAAATATACAAATGTTTGCGGATGATGTTTTTCTAATGTCAGTGCATGTAAATTATGACAAGATGATAGAAATGCTTCAAAAGCAGTTTGACCACATCACAAACTGGTGTACCCTAAATGATGTTTTTATTAGCGAAGAAAAAACCTGTTTTATGCATATTCATATACCTCACATGAGAATACAACTTGAAAAAGATATTTACCTGAGGAAAAGTCTTGAAAACGTTGCCATTAAAAAGTGTAATAATGCAAAATACTTGGGCATTAATATTGATTCAAAATATAAATTTAAAGACCACATTGATCAACTAATGAAAAAAGTAAGGGGCATTATGCACCTACACCGCGTATTAGAAATAATTATGGTAAGAGCTCTAGTAACTTTTTTATACCCGACCTTTTTAATAAATTACCCAAAAATCTTTTCTTCCTGACCAAGTTTGGTGTGGTGAAAAAAGAAATAAAAAAGTGGTTAATCGGTAACTAAATATGTAAATGTTTGCTTGGTCAGCTTCACACTACCTAAAATTTTAACTAAAAAATACTAGAAAAAATTAGGAGAACTTCAGTAGTGTTTCTCAAATTACTAGTTCTCAAGCACTTTGTCCACACTTTTGCCATTTTTGTAATTACATATTAATTTATTTTGTAATGATATTCACATATGCTTTACTCGTAACTAATTATTTTTCACTTTGTTTTGATGTTCTTTATTTTTTAATGTAATTTACACTAATCATTTTCTATTTTGCTTGCTTTTGTATTGCCAACCTTTCCATTTATTGATGTAACTTTACCATGTACACAAGTGCTTTTTGTGCTTCACGTGGTATTTTCCTTAGCCATAATAATAAAAAAAAAAAAACAATTATTATTATTATTATTATTAAATTAAAGATCAAGAATTATTGGTATTATTTTTATTATTATTATTATCCAATACCTTCAGTAACGTTTTCAAGAGTTTTTTTTTACTTTTTCCTATCCTGTATGGGATATAAATCCTCATTTCACTCTTACTGTAATGAAAAAAGTTTACAACACCTTATAAGTGATATTAATATAGTCTGTTCCACATTATGTTTGCAGGAACTGGCTGTATGACGCCACGTTTCCTTCAACTAACGAGTGCAAAAACATGTAAATATCCCACTCGTATATTCGAACAGTTACTGTGCAGAGTCTACAAGGGTGATATCCGCATGTTTTTGCACTCGTTAGCTGAAGGAAACGTGGCGTCATACAGTCAGTTTCCTGCAAGCATAATGTGGAACAAACTAATTAGGTTGGCGCTAATGACCAAGTTGTCGACGCGCCATTAAGCCTCAATTCCCCCCCCCCCCTCCTCTCTCGAATTGTCTAGACCTTCACTTAACACAGTGACGTCATAAAAGACAAACGAATCACTTCCGGCTTCTTCAGTTGTTATCTTTTTGCCAAAAGTCCTGTGTTGTTTCTTCGGTGCAAACCATGTTTTCTACTGTTGGATTGGCGTTGGCACTGACTTTATCTTATCTTTAATACTCTGCTATCGCAGGAACTCCAGCTTTGAGATGTGGACACGTACCACTGAAAGAGCCTTTCCGTGTATCTATCGATACTAATTCCACTTTTGGCTGCAGAGTTGGAGAAGCCACCATGACTTCGACTATTGAGTCTTCCCACTCATAAAACATCTATCAGCTTACCAATTAAGTTGAACTGTGATGACGTCAGTAAGCCAATAAAAACCGAACATTGCAAAATACCAAGGCCGAAGCATTAAAAAAAGTCTTTTAACGAAGAAAGTAACACATTTGTTGAGATCCTAATTAACGAATGCTGGTCACATCTCAAAGACCAACTAGCAATATTCCCTACAGCAGTAAACGTTTGGGTACAATACTTGTCGAAAATTGTTTTTAACTCTACCTTAATACATGCTTAAACTTCCAAGCTCATTTGTATTGCCAATATTGACACATTTTGTGGTATAACGTACCAATGGAAATCACAATCGGAAGTTGCATAAATTCTGGACACTATAGAAACAATTCTAGAGTCTTCTTTATTGTGTGAGCACTAGGGATTTTTTTTATTAGGGGTTCCGTTACCACACACGATACACCGCAAAGAATGGTGTGATGCTTTTATTTTTGGTAAGAAGCAATTTTTTCTCATACCAATTGGACTTTAAAACAGAAAAAGGTGACAGAATACCTGCAGATGAAATTTTGATTGTTTAGCAATCAGCATATAGGTAGACTTGGGAATTTCTGAAAAGTTTAAAAGTTTAAAACATGTTTAGCACAACGTTAACTTGTATTTGGCATGTCGTTTTTTGACATGCCATTTACTGACGATAATTTCCCATAAAGCGGGTAATTTTTCTGTTATTAGTTATTAAAACTTGTACACGCCAAAAATTTCACCAAGTGGGAAGTAGATGTCAGTCAGCAACGTATTTCAAGCACTTATAGGATGTGCAGCACTGCGTACAAGAACAAGTACGTTTGCAACAATCGCTTGGCAATGTATTTCTTGTAAAAGGTTTTTAAAAAGCCATACCCATTTGAAAAACAAAACTTTAAAACCGTCAAAATGGCAACGCAGGTGCAACGCAAAGAAAAAGATTGAAGCACGTACACATAGGAGGACGGGTAACCTGTAATAAAGCTTGAAGAAAAACAATGATTATCTTTTTTTTTTTTCACTTACAAATTCGTGGATTTTTTTTGACTGATTGATTACATTAAGTTACTGTTTGAAAGGTAGTTCTCTGGGCAAAAGGTGGCTAAAATATTCAACTTGAAGAGAAAACCAGGAGTAGTGTTAAGTAAATAACCACGGTCATAATCTCTTTGTAGATTCAGAGGAGAGCGTCAATTATTTTCAATCAGGAATGAACAACCAGTTTTATTTTTAAGTCGAACAGTTTTGGGAACTTTCTCGAACAGAGTATAAGCTTTGGGAATTTCTTTTTTTTTTATGGATTTGATCCAGGTTTTGGTACGTATAATTATGAAATTGGCCATTTTAAAGAGTGTTCTTGATAAAGAAAAATAACGCAGATTTCAAGGTTTAAAAGAAAGAAATATTTTTCTTTCATATTACGTTGTAGTGAAGAAGCCAATATCAGGCATGTGGCCAGAGGCTTGAAAGCATTTGTAAGGTGCATAGAAATTTTCTGGTTTTTCAATATCGGAGCCATGTTTATGTTTATGTTTATGTCGGAGCCAAGCTGTCGACGCGCCATTAAGCCTCATCTCCCCCCCCCCCCCGCCGTGGGGTCCCTGAGTTCACCATTTTAAAATCTTTTTTTCTTCAAACCATGATTTGGCTTCCTCTTCCCGTTAGGCCGATGTAACGTGTATGGGGAAGAGGAAGCCAAATCATGGTTTGAAGAAAAAAAGATTTTAAAATGGTGAACTCAGGGACCCCACAACCGAGGAGGGGGGGAGGCGTAAGGTGCACCCGCGGTACCCAGCCCGATCACTCAAGGGGTCCGCACGGCCTGAAACATTTTATCACCAAGGATAACTATAAGTTATACACTCGATTTTTGCGTGTTGTGAATTTTTTTTATACTTCCAACAAACAACAACTTCAATCCAATAGGAATGAGCAGGGAGTAGGATCAGGAGCACTGTAGTACAAGCCAGTCTGTCCGTTAGGCAGGGAAGCCTTCAAACGTAACCGGCCCTGATTGATGAATAAACCAACTCGTTAAGCACAATTGTGGCCACCGAATATTACAACATGGTGCAACTTTTCTCCAATTTCAGTCGGGGAGGTCCCCCCCCCCCCCCGCTGTTGCTCCTAGTCACAGGGGGGGATGAGGGTTAATGGCGCGTCGACAGCTTGGTCATCAGCCCCAACCTCAGTCACAATGCAGTGGTCCGGGTTGCCACTGCACCACACATTACAGAGATAGCATTAAAACCCCTGATCTAAATCTTGTTATACATCTGTACCTCCTGCAAAAATTGAAAAACACCGGACAGGAGGACAGAATTATCACCCAATTGATGCACAATGTCATGCGGAAGATGGAAACGCCGACGAACACCATCGGATGGCGACAATCAACAAGGAAGTGCCGGACCGTAAGTGGCCGTCGACACCAATAACATTCAGAAGGTTCAACCCCCCAAAAATGGAAATAGTGAGTAAGTCCGGGTGACCAATGCGCAAACGGGCCAGCACTACCTCCTCACGGCGGCTAGTCACAGGCCACACAATTTAATGTGGGGGCCCTGGGTGAACTACGGCCTGTAGGGAAGGAAACGTTTTTGAAATTGGATAGAAATGGAGTGATTTTATCACATGTACGAAACCGACAAACTATCTGTCTCCACTCCCTGACCCTACGAAATGTGCAGCTAATTTTCCTTCAGTTAAACTAAGTGTTTCCACCAAAGAAGCCTTTTATCTTGACGTGATATTTAATCCTGTGTTCCCGTTTTTCTAAGCTAATATGTTTTCTCATCCATTTTCTTTGGACTCCGTGCTATAACTATGTGGATTCTTTGTTACTTTCAACCCCTAATCCTACTAGATCAGTCGACCTAACTTCTCTAAATTAACTTAAAAACCAATCTCTCCTTTCAAACAATGAAATTAAATAAGTGCTCTGCTACTGTTATAAATGATTAAAGTTTATTCCTAAAAAAATGTTTTTATCAGTTAAAAAGTTGATCTCTATGGTATCTTCCATTTGATCCTACAATTCAGCTTCAGCCCGAACCAGACCTAATAGCATTGACAACAAAATTTTCAACAAAGAATTTTGGGCAAAGAGTTTGCGCTTAATCTTGTTATTGGCTCTTCCAAAGCTCATGTCCTTCTTCCTTTAATTAAGCTACATAAAGAATGAACCCCCCTTTAAGATAATCACCAGTGCCAAAAGTGCCCGCATCTCTTGCAAGTATCAAACTTTGCTAAGACTTTTGTTTTTGCTTCTTTTATGAAGCTCGGATACTTTTGGGGATAAGACTAAGAAGGCTCTTTCATCCACCGCTTCAAGTATTTTTTTTTTCAAGGCTGATGTTGTTTTTTTAATGAAGAATGGAGAAAATATGGCTTCCTTCGAAAAATATCTTCGTACATATATTGCTGGATGAACTAATTCTGGTGTTTCCTCACAAATTAACATTAAGCACTTCTTCTGCCAGTAGTAAAGGTATTCCGTACCAATTCATCTTTATTTCTTCTAAAATTTTACGAACCTTGTCCAGAGCACTATGGTTAAGCAAGTTAAAGGCGAACCCTTCTAAGGTATTGAAACTAAGCCAAGCCGATGGGCTCTACCTCTACAGCCTTCATAATTTAAGCATGACAATGTACAAATTAAATATGAAGGCCGTGGGTTCGATTTCCCACTCAGGCAGTCTGACATATAAGTCCAAAAAGCAACGTAAATAGGTTTGCATCTGTATTTATTTAACTCTTGTTAAGTCTTTGGCTTTTCCGTCCTTAACAATGTACAAATGCTGATTCATAATTAAAATGGTCAAGTTTATTATTCTACAATATGAGGTCACATACATAATGTTAAGTGCTTGAAAAACCAAACACTAAATATCTTTTCCAGTAAGTCGGTAATGTTTCTCACTGCCGTGCAAGAATTGTGTAATGCGGACCACATTAATAGAGATGTTAATACTGCTAGCAGACTTCACTAATTTGATAATTCCTATTTAGATTATTACAAAGTCTGCATTATCACAATTAATACGCTCGCATCATGTAGTGATAAACCATATTTAGTTATATTGCACTATGAATGAACTGGCGGAATGCAAAGCATTAGCATTTGATTTAAATCCTGGAGGAACTTCACTTCAATTTTAGAATAGTTTCATTGATGTACAGCTATGACCAGTGAAGTGCCAACTGTAGAAATCTTGGTTTCACTGTTGTACAGTCTGATTCATTGGTTTTTGGCATTTAGTAACATCAGCAAACACCGAACAACGACCACAAATGGAAACTAAATGGAGTTGACGGAGTGACTAACCGACCAATTCCTACCGGCTGCTCCTGCAGCATCAATTTTTACTGGCCGAAGCTGTACTAATATACTGTAGAACGATCGTTTGCAAATAATCTGGTCTTCTCTCATTACAGATTTTCACCTACTTAGCATCTCTGATAAAATTAGAATCCCAAACATCTACAATACCAAGATGTTCTCTGCTAGGGCGAGCATTTTGCTATACCCTAGCTGAAAGATAAATAAATAGAAACAAATCGCTGGAAATAATACTAAGGAAAATCGGAAAAGCCAACAGCGAAAAACATACACTAGAAATAACGTAGTTCAGTAAGCCACCTTTATGCACTTACGTTTCGTCGGAGTGGAATGACCCGGATTCGAACCGGCTACCCAGTTCGCTCCCAGATCACTTGCATAGCGCCTTAGTCCAGTGAGTTATCTTTATAAGCCAGTTGAGGATGTGGCCATAGCGACTAAGGCGCTATGCAAGTGATCTGGGGGCGAACTGGGTAGCCGGTTCGAATCCGGGTGATGCCACTCCGACGAAACGTAAGTGCATAAAGGTGGCTTACTGAACTACGTTATTTCTAGTGTATGTTTTTCGCTGTTGGCTTGTTTCCGATTTTCCTAGCTGAAAGAGGCATATGATGTATGATAAGATCTACATTTGAGGTTTGTTTAACATCTTTGTAACGCGTGGTGAAATGGCAACCCGGTCCAATGCACTGTAACTGAGGTTGCCGCTAATGACCTAACTAATTTATGTTGAGGAAAATTCGTCGACTTCATTAAAATAGCACTCAGGGCTCACGATGGAGGAAAAAATCGCTATATTTCTGCCCGCTCGTGAGGGGGGGGGGGGTCATTAAACACTAAAAAGACACACTGTAAACAAACCATAGATACAACATTTCAATACACACTCGTCAGGTAGCAAGGTAAAAACATTAACTTTACGGTATATGCAGTAAAAAATATAAAAAAACATTAGTAATTAATAACAAAACTAAAGATTGAAAAAAACAAAAACAACGAGAAATCAAATACCACTCATAACCCTCCGCCATTTTGTCACAAAACACCGTCAGGCGTCGCGAGGTTGAAAATTTAAAAAAAAAGGTCATTTTTTATTTTAAATTTGGTTTTGTGGTACAGCACGTAAAACTTCTTTCCAACTTTTTTAAAGACGGAAATTTCTGATCCAAATTATGAGGTATTGTGAGATTCGACAAAAGGATTGTCATTGTTACCCAGTGAGGGTGTGCTTGATTTATGTATATGCTGAATGATGGCGTTTTGTTGTTTTCTTGTTTTGTTGTCTGACAGCTACTTCGTGTTCGCAAATTCTGTACCCCGTTGGGCGCCCGGTTTTCCCAATGTAGAGGGCCCACAGGGGTTACCCCTTCCCCACATTTCACGGCATAGACGGAGTTACGGATTGTTTGTAGATTCGTAGATAAATAGTTGGTGGATGTTCCTTCCGTAGGCTGCAGTGAATTCTTGGTCAAATTCCGGCTATTAGGGAGGGGCGCCTGGATCATTCTGACCCCCTGCCTTGCAAGCGTTGCCGTAAAAGAGCTAAAAAGCTTACGGACGTACGGAGTCTTGGACCACGCTTGGACGTCGGTTGAGGGGGGGAGGGGAGGAGTTTGGGTGGCCAGTAGCTGACAGCATAGTTTTTTTTTTTCATTCTTACTGGAGCATTTTAAGGATGAGCTCAGGGTAAGTCATTTTGGAGATATTTGCCATAATTCGTAGTTGTTGTTCCCACAGGTAAAGGTCTATTACACAATCTGCAAAATTGCGTTGTGTTTTTCCCTGAAGGATTCCCCGAAGGGGTGCTGGTGGGTAATTTGATTAACCTTGTAGTTTGTGTTGTTTTTTGGGCATTGCTTTGTGGTGAATGTCGTCCGGTTGCACTTTATACGAATGCCGAGGAATCAGAAGCTATTTTCACTTTCGAAATCTACGGTAAACTGCAGTGATTTACAAAACGTGTTGTGGGTTAAAGAATCTGGTTAGGCCTAGTGAAGTTTTTATTTTGAAGGTTGGCGAAGATGTCGTCCTGAACAGAATTTGGGTATTGTATCTTTGCTTAACTTCGTTGCCGATGACGGCAAGTACCAGATCCGTTAAGAACGGCTGGCCGCTAGTGCCCCATCTACTTCATGTTCGCAGAAATTGCAATGTGATGCAACTATTAAAGGGGGGGGGGGTGTTGGGGCTTAATGGCACGTTGACAGCTAGGTCATTAGCACCAACTTCGGTTACAGTGCAGTGGTTCAAGTTGTCACTGCGTATACTGCGATGTTACACCATATTTTACAGAGATGATACAAAAAGCACAAATCAGTTAGGGCAGAAAACACTTCTAAATGGAAACTAGACAACACCCATCGGTCAACGCAATATACACGCCGAGCACACCCCTCACTGGGAAGCAACCACAATTCCTCGTGTCGAATCTCAGCTAGGTATCAGAAAGCAGGTTGTAGGACTAACCTTTCTAAATAATAAGGGAAGACCTCTTAACCTGAACCTGAAACTTCCAACTTAAAAAAGGTGGATAGAAATGTTACGTGCTCTACAACACAACCAAATTTAAAATAAAAACTGACCTCGTTTCTTATTTTAACCTTGCGACACCTGAAGGTGTTTTGTGAAAAAATGCGAAGGGGGGGAAGGGATGAGTGGTGTTTGACCTCTCCTCCTTATTTTTTCAATGCTTGGCAAGATAAAGTGTTTTAATTACATACAATTGTTATACTTCTTACTTCTTATATCTTAAAACCAATGTTTTCACCTTGCTACCTGGCGAGTCTTTATTAAAATGTTGTACCTGTGCTTTGTGCCAGTGTATCTTTTAATGACGGATGATGGTCTGCATGAGCGGGCAGCAATAAAGCGATTCATTTTCTCCATCGTGTGCCCTTAGTGCTATTTAAATGGAGTCGGTGCATTTTCCTTGAATGCTTGTATGTCTCAATTTTGAACAGTATCAACCTTTTTTTTGTCTGGTAAAGGAAAGGGCAAACCCGGGGATTTGAACTGGGAAACCTCCTATCATCGTAAGAGCCGAAAGATTGTCCAAAATTGGCCAGAATAAGTATTCAATCCCCACCCCTGAAATGACCTAGCAGTCATCGCGTCATAAAGCCTCAATCCCCCTACCTGAATAATAGTTTAGTATGGCATACAGATTGACCAGCAGATCTACATGAAAACGTGTGAGTGGATCACCTTGTAATTTTCTTTTAAAGTCATCGTGGTGCTAACTGCTGCACATCGTAAAATAGAAGTGCAGAATGGAAAATTGTAAAACATCGTAAACCAGTCATCTCAAAATCCAGAATGGAGTTCTGAACAGAATCGTAGGCCATACAGGCGATCAAAGTTAGTCATAATTAAGAACTGTACGACATTACACTGGAGTATGCACCAGGTGTGTATTTGCTAGCAGGCCCGTGGCGTAATACAGAATATTCTTGACCACTAAGTGTGAACGCTTGTAAATCGTGTGACCCAGCTCCGAATTCCATTCAGTTTTTCGATTGGTACTGGTTTATGCTTTTCCTTATGTTCCGAATTTACAGAACTTTTCTATAACACAGGTTTCAGAAGTTTGTGTGGTACTTAGGCCACATTGTAAATCCTTGGAATGCGCTTCCTGCAGGTGTTGCCTGGGTCCCATGCCTTGCTGCTTTTAAAGTTAGGCTAAAAAATGTTGATTTAACTAGATTTGTTAAGTATTCTTAATGTTGTGACAGAGGAATTAGCCGGATATTCATGTAATTAATTTCACTTTCATTGCTATCTGTCCATTCCTTGTTTTTTTGCGTCTCTTGGCCGCAATAAACATTTTTTTTCATTCATAAGAGGACTCCGCTATCAAATGTGCGAGTAGCTCGTTCACCACTTTGCAAGTCTACCCAGTTCGCGCAAAGACCCTGCTAGGACTGCCGGCCGAGGTAGCGTGAGAGGCTACCTTGCTCCTCCAGCAGCTATGGGAACTTATTCTGACAAATTCTGGACAATCTTTCGCACCCAGTTCAAATCCCCGGGTTTGCCTTTTCCTTTACCAGACGTTTCTTCCCTCAAAAAAGGCTAATACTGTTCAAAATTGAGAAGGTTCAGCCATACAAGCATTAATTGCTTCGGTTGACTTAAGGCTCAAAGAAATTATTAAAAATAAAAAGTTATCATTCAGGTACTAATTATTGTAGCAAGTGCTGGTCCTGGGGAAAGACTAAATCACCCAGTAAACTATATTGCCTGTGTTTAGTTAAACTAGTTAGTTGAAACGAGAGAATTTTTCATACACTAATTCTGTTTCCTGTTCTTCTTTCCATGTTCAGCCAAGAAGCCCAACAGAAGTATAGGAACAGGCAGAATGATTCTGCTGGTGAATTAGGGACTTCACGATCGGAATCACCCTAAAGGCAATTTTCATTACATGGAGTGTTTTCCACACAACGACGCTGTTCTTATTCTGTTCTAACTCCCCTGTTTTCCTTCATCGGCCAAAATGCGCATCTGTTTTCTGCTAGGAAAATAGGCCTTATGCACAATTATTATTGTTTCTCGTATTTCCCCCCCTTCCATTCTTTCTTCCTCTTCCAACCACCCAAGCAACCAAATACTGAAAATTTTATTTCACATCACAATGAGTCGCTGTGCCTTCCGTTATCCCATTACGTTGAATCCACGGAATTGCCCAACACGCCCATATCTACTGCTTTCCCTTGGATGGGTACACACACAAAATTTCATTATAACGAAATACCAGACCAGCTGTAATTGGATTTTTCATTCTCGGGCTCTCTATAGCACAGCAAAGGAAATAGTATAGTGTGTACGTGTGTGAGTGTGCGCCAGTGTGCGTGTTTAAGCCAAGCCGTTCCAACGAATCGTCAACCGTTGGAGACGGACGTTATGACAAGGTCTGAGTTTTAGTTCACGGGACTTAACGTTAAACGAGGCTTGGAGGGGAGGAGGGGGGAAGCCTAGATCTACTGGGTCTGGCCCTATGCCACGCTGCAATGGCACAAAGCGTCAAAGGTTGAAAAAAGATCCAGTGACTTTCGTTTATTGTAGCAGAAGATATGAAGGTCTTCTACAATACCAACCAAGATCGTAAAGAGAATACAAAAAAAAATATTACGACCGTTTAAAGCAGTGAGAATGATCTACCTTTCGCCCTTTGTACCATCTTTCTTCTCTCAAATCCGAAAAAATGCGAGAAGAAAGATGGTGCGAAGGGCGAAAGGCCGATTATTCTCATTGCGTTGAACGGTTGTAATATTTCCCAGTTGTTAAGACGGTCAATTTGATTGAGCCACATCTTAGTGATGTTATCTTTGTTTGCAGTTCATAACAAACCTTTTCAAATATTACTACGCCGACGACTTTTTTTACGGTCAACTTTCTGTCAACAAAAAGATGCAAGCTACTCATTGGATACCCATTAAAGGGACTGTTCCAAATACAACACATATAAATTTTACACAGTTTATTCACATATTGCAACATCTCAGCCTTCTGTTAAAAATGGAAAGATGGAATCGCCCATCAATGAGGCAAGAAATGCGGTGCTAATGATAACATAAAATTAAACATAATACCACAACAGGCAAAAATCATGCACCAGAAATAGCTATGATGCGGTAAGCCTTTATTTTGAACATTATTTCAATGATATGACGTGATTATGACTCCAACCAGCGTACTCCAGGTCACAAACCTCAGACGCTCCTACTGCCTGTCCTATATAGCTCTCCAAGGCCAGAGAGTTCCTTGTTTTGAGTCCCGTTCACGTGATGACGAAATGGTGAATGAAATAAAAGCCCATATTTTTTTGTGTACGATTTTTGTGCATAATTTTTTGTGTACGATTTACTTCCATACCACAATTTGTGTATGTTTATTTACCTGAATAAAACGGTTCCTATACATCCAAAATGTAGTACTAATACCCGCAAAGTCTAGTGCTGTCGACGCGCCATTAAAACTCAATACCCCCCCTCCCCAGTTCTTATACCCAAAAATGAGTGCTTGATCTGATATCGGTTACTGCTAAGAACGCCTTCCACCCCTCAAAAAAAAACTTCATGCAGTATGCAACGACGAACAGTAAGTTTAAGTTCATAAGTTACCTAAATAAACACAAAATCGTCGTCCTCCACCGTTATAACTACACTAAACGAAAATAAACCAATTCTTCATTGCTGAAGGATGGAGATCACATTTTCGTGTTTGTCAAAGAAAAAATCCGGAATCGAGCAAAAACAACCAACCGTGGTTTAACAATGAGTTGTCGATGTGCGTGCCCTATTGTTACGAATACTATTCCATTTCAGTGTATTAATTCCAGCCCATAATAAGACATAATAGGCTTAGCCGTTGAAAACTAGGAGCAGTTACAAGACTTCGCTACGGGAGGTGCTTTATTAGTATACCAAAGCAACACACAGCTGGCTAACGTAACTGCATGATTGTAAAGTATAGGATATCGCCCGCTTTCCGAGTTTTGGATTCTAGCATGAGGATATCCTATTTCTCACCTGTTTTGAAGCTATCACTCCGACATGCATTGTTGAGCGCAAATGAGCCCGAATGAAATACATTGTTGTGTTTAGCCAGAAAAAAAGTTTGTGGGGAATATTCGTAAGGCACAATGCTACAAGCAACGAAAAGAGCAACGTTTGATTTTGAAAGCGGTTACATTGTTGTAATTAACATGAATTTTTGAACTATTTTTTTTTTACGTTTGAGCCTTGAGGTATATTGTTGTTTTCAAAAATTCTCATTTAGTTGATTATTTTCGGTTGCTGAATTCCTTTTTGTCATTTAACGGAAACCAACGTTTGCAAAGCTGCTGTTGTAATGTTGTGCGTATAACATGAACTATTGAACGATGTATTTTTTGGTTTCAGTAAATTTATTGCATTTGTTTGTTTGTACGTGCATAACACGTATACTTGCAAGGTCTATGGAAACTGCTTCAGTGGGTCAAATTTCTGGTCAAGCAATTTAAACACGTGGTGAAAGCATTACTTTCATGCAATAATCGGGATATCACAGCACGTGCATATCCAATGCTGCATTGAGAGCAATCCTGGAAAAAAAAACAGTACCTTTATACGTTACTAGCTTCGCCCGGGGATTTGTTTGACCCGTGGTTGTTTCCCAGTATTTGCGCGGTGCTGCCTGATCGTTCAATGCAACAGTCAATTTTTCTTTGTGTAACACTCCCCCTTTCCATCAATCCTCTTCCTCCGCAAAGCAATATCGTAATCAAATAGTGGCTTTAACATAAGCACTGCCCCACAAACGGGCAGTCTCCGTTCAGGCCCCTCCCTACTCCCAGTAGCGTGCAAAAAATAACTGTCCTTCGTACATAACGTCATTTAAGACATGCCTTTGCGATGACCGCGCAGAGCAAATTGTTAGTCGAGGTAACAATGTGCCAATTTCAACTTATCTTCAGGGCAACAACGTCCCAGTTTCAACTTCAAGCCAAAGAATTGACACACTCGCACGTTTTCATTGTTCCCCTTCCGGGGGTCGTTGCGGTTGCTTCATTTCTGCTATGAGACTTTGGTTTATAATGTAAGAAGATGCAGCAAATACAGCGAAGTTAGACTGGCTCGATGGTATACCTGGTCGCACGTAATATAGCAGTTAGCCATGTGCACCTATGTGACCGAGATTATCAACAATTGTGAATCATATGGTATAACATTGTTACTACGCAAACGAGGCACTGGGCGTTAATTTCCGCTATCTTTAAACTTTTAGCACAACTCCCTTTAAACCGCTGAAATTAAGCGTCCGGCACTTACATTGATTTAAATTTTCTAATACAAGCATTTCGATTACTGGTAATTAAAATCATGTTGTTCCAATAGACTAACCGGAAAATTGGAAGGGGTGAAGTATGAAACAGTTCCTATTAGTTCTTGTGTGTTACGCGATTCGGTAACTGAACACTTATTGTTCATTCTTTAATTCCGTTAATGACCTGCCAGATCATTTACAGTCAGACAGCAGGATGTTGGCCAACGATTGGGCTGTGGCTAAACGATCACATTCATTAGTGGACAGTGGAATTTTGCAAGGACATATTGTTGCAATGGAACGGTGGAGTGAAAAACGAATCTTAGTAAAACTATTATCATTCGTGCAACCGTAAATGTGCAACCGTGCAAAACATGCAACCGTAAACGACAAGATAACATTGATGATGTTGTTGAAACTACTGGCAGTGAACAGATCAAGCATATTAACGAAACAAATTACCTTCGCGCGCAACTTTATGTTGACCTGAGTTGGGCCAAGCACATAAATAATATGTTGAATAGCGTGGTTTCATGTGATGCGGGACTCGAGTGTTGTAAGAAAAACACTCTATGACAAGCTAAAGTCATCTAAACTTTTCTATCCGGGAGAAAACAGAGCTATAGCATCATGTACTCCTTTATGTATAGAGCAGTGACACGACGTAGTATTATTGTATATAACTCTATGCTGGAGCCTTAATGGGTTAGCTGCAAGGGGCACTGCAGAGAGAAACAGAAGGGCGTCATACTGAAGCCGATGCTGTGAAGAGTGATTTCTTAGAACTAAAACACGCGATTTTTATTGTTGGAGAAAACAACGTTATTTTAAGCCTAAGAAATCCGCTCTTCCGTTGTTGTTCTCTCCATTTTTATGTAGTGCACATTGTAGTTATGCCCTCCAAAACCCATACTCGTTCCAATCTGGTGCCAACATGGCGGCAAATGTCACTGTTCTATTCCACCATACTCCGACAAATGGTGATAGTGTTTCAAAACCCTTGGTTTATTTGAGTTACCCTTATTTTCTGGACAACAAACCATCCAAGGAAAATCAAGCTGGTTCAATGCAAAAAAAAAAAGGAAAACAACGATCGTTCTTACCAGACAATGCATAACTGGAACGGTATACTGGCTGCGATCATGCCGTGCAACATTGTAAATTCTATCGACCTTTCGTTGAGGCATTATCGACGACCTATTGTTTACATTCGCACTACCGGATTGTTTTTGAGCTTTTTATTCGATGTTATGAAATACTAGAGGAAGCCCGTGCTACGCACGGGGCCGGTCATGAATTAAGTTTACATACCCACTCCCCCCCTCCCACTCCCCACTCCAACCCCCTCACTCCAACTCCCCACTCCCCACTACCCATTCCCAACCTCCTCAGTCCCACTCCCCACTCCCACTCCCAACTCCCCACTCCCACTCCCATTTTCGCACACACTGGCTAAGAAACGCTTTCACGGATTTAAATTTCTTCAATCCAATTTTTGCGCACACTGGCTGACAAACGGTGATTTTTGTTGGCCTCAGTCACTGAATCTGAGCGTCCAGTGGCTGAAATCACAGAATGCACCGTTTAAAGAATGTGAGCGCTAAACCATCATCTTTGCATGAAACAATTTTTCTGTGGAAAATCAATAAATAAGCTTTCGTAAAACAAAAGTTTAAACCTTTAGCACGGCTGCTTTAGCATTTTCCTTTTCTGGGAGAGGAAAAAAGTAAATCGCCGGTCTATGGCGGACTAACAATGGCTCATTATTCACTCACAGAGCTTTGATTGTAAACGACTACTTTGCAAGATAGCAATGATCAGCCTCGTGCTCAGCAGTGATAGTTGTTGTCCACTTCGAAACAATTCAGCTCAGCTGTGAAAGCCTTCATTTGCTACATAAATAAGCCATTGCATCGTTTCCAGCTGCCAATTTCGAGGCCTCGAAATTAACAACGTAGCTTAGTTTGATTTAAAACTACACGCATTTAGGTGAAACATGGATTCTTTCATTTTACCCATCAACAATCAACGGTTTGAACGATAGTTTTCAATCCTTCGCACGTGCACCAGGAATTGTTAGTCACCGTAGCAAAGACATTACACATGCACGAAAACAATGAGAAGCGATTAAAGTGATTGTTGTCCTTCCGGTTTTCCTTTTAGTCGGCCTCCATGATTATTATGTAGATGTCATTTTATCCAGTTTGGGTGGTCAGAAAATGTTATAGTATACAAATTATGAAAAGCTCAGAGCCAACATAATGAAAAATGAACATTAAGAATTTGGAATTGGCGATTGATAAAATCAACGTAGCAAAGTATTTACCAAACAAATAAACGGATAACGTTTGTAAGAAAACGGACGTGAAACTTCTCGACTATATTAAAACACTACGAATGATTTGCAACTAGTATTGCGTTCCTTCCAAATCGAAAACAAGTACACTACAGAAAGAGGAAATTCTGCAACCGTATGTAGACCTATTCTGTGCAGGCTACTTCAGCTATACAGGCTATTCAGCTCCAGAAACCATTCAGCTCATGTAAACATAAGCAACAAATAAAAACATTTTTTCTTGCCAGAAGTCAACTCTGATACAGCTGTCGGAGGTTCCAATATTCACTTTTGCAATATTAGAAAAATTATTTTCTATTTAAACACTATTTTGCAGCAAAATACGGGAATTCCACGGAAAGCTATAGTGATGAAATATGTCCACGAACCAATTTACAACACTCATATTTAAACACTCACAAAGTTTTACGAGTCTTTGGGTGCTTTAGGTCCGTAAGCTTAATTGAAGCACCAGAGCCGGTAAAACGATCGAAAATCCATTCAACGATCATTAAAATAAAGCTTCGGAAACATCAGCCCCATCTGGTTCTGATGAATTATTCAAAAATTAAAGCCGATAGATAGAACGGATACGGCCTATCAATGCAACGCCATTATGGAGGGAGTGGGCAGGAGGGGAACTGCTTAGGACGGCCGTTCTGCGCAAGGTCTCTGATTTCCTGTCTGCAGGATATCCTTGTTGCGATGGCGAGAAATGAGGGGAGAATTATAAATTAATAACTGCAGAACTCTTGATTTAGCCTGTCAGAATAACTTCAAATAAGCGAAGTCCATGGGGACTGTCAGTAGGAATAGGCACGTTCGTAACAGCTAGTTAATTGCCTCCATGTGTGTATTGGTAATGCGAGTTGTCACAACGTTTCCTACGTGGTCTTTGATTACATGAAAAGAGGATTACTCTACTATACAAAATATGGATTTTTAGACATTTAAAGGCGATTGAATTATATTAAACTAGTCGTAGCTTATATCCCGTACATACACCGAAAGAAGCCAAAAAAATAAAAACCTGTACCCGTACACGGAGTACGTGCTCCATACAGCGTTGTCTTTCTTCCTGTTGGGAGGAATCTATTGGTCTGTAGACTTTCCATTTATAATGGTTGTTGAATCGGAGACCAACGGCTTTATACTTAGGCCAGAAAAAAAAATACCTTTGGTTTCTGTAACCCGACCGTGACTATAAGTTTTTTTTTTCAAATTTCAGCGACCCTATAAATGTTTTTCGTTCTAATTCGTCCGTATTTTCGTCCGCATTCGTATTAAATCATTGGTCCGTTGTTGCGAGTTTAATTCCGGATTTCAACGTTGGAATTTTACCACCCCAGCAAGGTCATGAGGACGTCATCTGCCAAGCCTGAAGTCCACATGACGTCAAATTGTAATGTGCCATTGTCAAAATTAATACTCAATTGTTAGTTGAAATAATCGATATTTGATCAATTGTTGTAATAAAACACAACTATGATTTGTCTGCACGTAATGCAATCAATTGTAACGCTCGAGCTCGCTTGATCATCCGCCGGGTGCTCCTAACAATTAGCTATTAACCTAAAATTCCATTCCAACTCTCCAACTCCCCGCATCATAAGGTAATTTCGGCCCTAACATTAGAATTTTTCCCCAATTTCCCCTATCCCCAACTTAAATTCAAACTTGACCCATCCTGTTGCTAGTCCACAACTGCAACCCCGTTGCTACTTAGTTTAGCAGTCACCAACTTAACAAAATTTTCCCGAAACTTATAAATCTAAATTTCCCCAAGTATAAGCCTAATGCCGGTGACGTTCCATTTAAGGCCTTAAGCCGAGGTTAGTGTCGCCCAAGAATTTCAGGCGAGCCAGAGCACACTATCGCTCAAATGTTATATTAAACCAACACTAAAACTGAACCACGACTTCTAGCCTTGATCCATCAGTTAAGGTAATTTGGAATTTCTGCAACCCCTTGACTACCACCACGGCACATTTTAGAGCTTGTCCCTTAACTGTGGGGTTGGCATTGGGGCGGCTCCCGGACGCACTAATTATCCCCTACACCGTATTAAAGCGTTAAGGGAAAACAAAACGGGACCGCAGGGAAAGGCCTTCAATTGCGCTGCAAAAAAAAAAAACTGCCACAATTTATATTTTTAGGCCTACTCATAAGTTGATGTAAACTGCTGTGGGTTTACGCACAAATTCAGTGTATTAAAAAAAAGTAAAAAACATATATATATTCCGACCTAACGACCCTATTTTTTTCCCCGAACCAAGACTTTTTTTAGGCCTTACCTGTGATGTTAGCACTCAGTCGGACTAACTAATATTTAAGCGTGGAAAGCTTATTTCATGTGGGACACGACTAGAATTACAATATACTATAGAATACCAGTTAGGCACTAGATTTTTATTTAATGAACATTGCGTCATGTGGACTATTGATAAAAATTAATCACCATGCATGGACAACATTATCAAGACTAAGAATACCGAAGTGTCCAGAATACGCAACGGATTATGACAGACATACAGTATGTGTTATACGAAGAAAGGGTTATAATGGTTGTTGAATCGGAGGCCACTGGCTTAATTTTACTTACCTGTAACTGTGATGTTAGCACCCAATCGGACCAACTAAAGATTATGCGTGGAAAACCTATTTCATGTGGGACATTATTACAATAGAATACCAGCTAGGCACTAGATCTTTTTTTTTAAATTAACTATGTGGGGACTATCGATAAAAATTAATAACCATGCATGAACAACGTTATCAACACTAAGAATCCCGAAGTGTCCAGAACATGCAACGGATTATGATAGACACACGTGTTATACGATAAAAGGGAGGGGAGGGAGGAATACAATAAAAACGCATTAACGCGTCGAGGCTTTATAGCGTTCAGTGACATGGAACGATCGTTTATTGTTGGTCTATCTTAGAGTGCTAAAGGCAGCCATTGTCCACAGAGGTCGACTCCTTTTTTTTTTATGAACCTTCTTTTACGCTCGTGGTCTGTTCATAACGCTCCCTTCCCTCCCCCCCCCCCCCTCTATCGCCGAAAGTTGTGAGGTGTGTCACCGAGAGTGGGAGCTACTAAAATCCGTGCACGCTGCCTAACCATAACAATGATTTTGCCGTAAAATCTGCTCATTTCGTTGTTGGTGTTCGACGGAATGACGCACCAGTTTTCGACCGTAATTTTGGTACGTACGACCACTTTTCCCCTGCCCGTCTTATCCCGATTGCGCCGTAATATACGACTGTATTGGCCATGGCAGGCTTTCTCCCCAAGCCCCACGTGAAATGCCTAATCCTATCGCCTTACGTTTCGGAGAATAAGGGAGCGATTCGAGTTTTAGTACCATTCTAAATCTGATAAATACTTGAAGATTTCATCTAAAGCGATGAACCAATAGCTATAAAATACACTGCTCGACAGGCGGCTTTAAGTGGAGGAAGCAACGGCTGACGTTTATGGCACTTTTATGCAGTTCGACTCTCAAAAGTCCAGCTTTTTCATCCCCTCAAGATATACGAAAGGAGAGAGTATATGCACAATCAATACGCATAGTGAGCATGTACAGTATTGTGGACAATACGATAGCTGAGTTACATGGCTCCTTGTAAACTGCCAATCTCGATCCAGAAAGAGAAATGCTTCTGGTATAGTTGCTCCAAAAAGTGATATTGCTGCTGTTAAACTTTTATTAATGTTTTATCGGGCCCGCCCTAACTTCTCAGAGCAACCTTAAAGGAAAGAATTGTGGGAACACAAATTACACAAATCTGAGGAAGCAAGAGAAGACACCTTTCCCGGCTGGCACTCGAATTCTGGTTAATCCTTTTGCTAACCATGCTCTTCCAACACTGGGATGAACTCTTAGCTGGTTTCCAGCAGAGCTTAAAGGTGATTTGCCACCAAACGAACGTTCGTAGCATCTAGCTCCATCTAACACTATCTAGCACTTATACTCGCAGCCAACAAAAGAATCCACACAAAAATATCTTTAAACACAACAAGCAAGCCACGAGCCTTCTGAATTATTGAGTAAAAATTTGCCACGTCCTCGTTCACCAGGATGCAAGCCGTAAAGAGAGCAGGGTTGAAACATAAAAAAAATAGGGAGTAGTGATCGTGGGAAAACTTACGTATTTTTTCCAATCTCTACTGTCGCTGAAACGACGCAAACACACCACTTAACACAAACGTTTTACAACGCACAGAAAGATACCTTTTATAAGCCGTCTATTTGCAATCGTCATGGAATTTCAAAGAACTTGATGGGTCCCGTTACGCTTCTGGAGTTTTTGTATTAAAATGGTCATATGGAAAAGTCTCAATCTGGCGGTGTTGACGACGACTGTGCTGCCATCCAGTGAGAGGTTTGTAAAGACATTGTTGGTGACAATCCAGGCAGCATTGTTACTGTTATTATTAGACGGGTGTCCGTCTGGGTCGGGTGGCCGTTTTACAACGCTGCATCTCGTTTTTATTAATGTAGATAGCACCCCTCCCCCACTCCGCAACAGCAGCTTAACCATAGTAATGCTTCAAAAAGGCTCGCATGTTAGGCCTATTATTGGCATACATCATTTTAGTACTTTATACACCACCCTAAAGCTAATCCTTGCAAATGATATTAAGGGAAGATGGAAGCACAATTAAACAGCGTGTGAGTGTTCAGAGGTACACTGATTCACGAGCTTAATGTGTTACATTATTATTGGCGTGTTCGCTATTGACGTTTCCCACGTGTATTAATCAGCAGTTATGTAAATATATATTTATATTAGGAATTTAAGGAAGCGTACTTCTGTTGTCTCTTTTGTTGAGTGTCAGGCTATTGGTATTTTCCGTGAATGTTAATCAAAAGTTATGTAATTATATTTTAGAAATTTTGGGATTCCCATATATAAATAGAGACGCAAACCTACTTGTTGTGTCTTTTTAATCAATGTTAGGCTGCCTGAGCATTGAATAAAACCCTGGCTCTTTGAGACCAAAGGTCTCAGTCCACTGCGACACCACACTGACACGGCCCTAAGGAAACGACCACAGGTAGCAACTGACAGGCACACGTATGCATACATGCAAGAATTAATAGGGTTGGGGAGGAGAATTTGTGACTGAGACCCATACTGAAACGCCTTAGACACATTCACATTAGTTCAGTCTTAGTTTATAGAGGGCGCCACGTGTTTTATGTGGGAATTTCTACTCAGTTTTTAGCCTAAAATTAAACTAAACTAAACGAATCTAGCTTATATTTAATTATTATTAAACCTAGCTTAGTTGTAATTTAGTTTATTTTAGAATTGGGGTGAAAAATGAGCAAAAATTACCAGATAGAACACGTGGCGCCCTCTGAAAACTCGGACTGAACTAATGGGGACGAACCTAACGTGTTTCAATAGGGACAGTTACAAATTCTCCTCCCAAACCCTATAAATTCTTGATACATGTAAGCATACTATTTCTCAATCGCCACTGGTTGGACGCTTATCGATACGCCATCGTTCAAGTTTAGGGTAAGGAACATGCGATAAAGCTTTCAATTAAGGCATTGCAGGTCAGACACCCCAGTGGTATTTGCAGATTTTCAAAATGGGCCAGTGGGGAAGGGAGGAGGCGGGAGAGGGGGGGGGGGGGCGCCATCGGCAAAAAAGCAAAATCAAAAATTGGGCAGGAACTGTTTTTCCAACCCTCGAATCAGTGTTACGATCCTCGAAATGCCTTTGTTTTTAGTGGTTTTTGATTTTTAAAAATAATTTTTCTTCACAATTCTGTCTACGTAAACGGCAAAATGAGAGAGAAAAGGTAAATTGAAGGGGGGGGAGGATATTCGCCCCAAGTACCCCAAAGTGTGGATACCCTTGGCAAAGCCAAATGCGCTTTTTGGACTTAAATGTCAGACTGTCTGAGTGGGGAAGAGACCAAAGCCACTCAGCCATATCGACACGGCCAAAAAGAAACGAGGGTAGGCAGCGTTCAATACGAATGCGTATAGTTCCGGTAAAAAAAAAAAACCGCTATTTTTCGTTATATCGAGGGTCATAATAACAACCATGGAGAAAATCAATTATCTCGAAAAGTACTGGACGGATATTCGTGAAACAAAAACTGAACTGCTTATTAGATTGTCTACTGTATTTCTATCCTTATTAAATGCTACGTTAACTGACTGAAAATAATTGGCCGAACGAGAAAAATTTAATGATATCTGACGATATTTCGTAAACCAGTGGAAGGCTTTTCATGAAACAAAGACTGAATTGCATAGTATAGTTTTCTGCTGCATGTTGCATAGAAATATAGCATATATCATAACAATTAATCCAGTTTTTGTTTTATTCAATTCTATCCGGTAATTTATAAGACAACTCGTGCTGCTCGCACGGCCAATTATTTTTGGCTGCGTACCATTACATGTAATACGAATATTAATATAGCTGATAGCATAATAAGCAACCCAGATTTTGTTTCATTCAATTCTGTCCAGTAGTTTTCGAGATATCAACATTTTCGTCAGGGTCACATACATTAATCCTGCAACTTCTTCCGTATAACGAAGGCGTTTTTTTTTTTTACCGAAACTGTACACGCATATGTGTGGTGGCAGGGAAGGTGTTTCCTTGTATGTATATGTGTGTGACTGTTAAATGCTGCGTATAGCCATGTAACGGCAGAGTGGTAGATTTTCGGCCTATGGTCGAATGGTCGACGGTTAAATTCCTCGATCAGGTAGTCTGACATTTAATTAAAAAGGCAACAGAAAAGATTTGCATCTCTATTTATTTGGGACTCCTTAAATTCCTAAAAAAAAAAATATAATTACATAACGTTTGATAAATATGCGAGAAATGTCAATAGCTATAATCTATTCCACATTTATGTTTGCAGAAAACTGGCTGTATGACGCCACGTTTCCTTGCACTAAGAGTGCAAAAACATGTGGATATCACACTTGTAGGCTCTACATAGTTACTGTTAAGTGTCTACGAGTGGGATATTTACGTGTTTTTGCAGTCGTAGTGGAAGGAAACGTGGCATCATACAGCCGGTTTCCTGCAAACATAATATGGAACAGACTATAATTTTATCTGTACACATTAATAACATCAAGAATTTTTAGGGTTGGGGAGAAGAATTTGTGACTGAGACCCATACTGAAGCGTCTTAGATACATTCACATTAGTTCCGTCTTAGTTTATAGAGGGCGCCACGTGTTTTATGTGGTAATTTCTACTCAGTTTTTAGCATAAAATTTAACTAAACCAAACGAAACTAGCTTATATTTAATTATTATTTAGCCTAGCTTAGTTGTAATTGAGTTTACTTTAGATTTGGGCTGAAAAATGAGCAAATATTACCAGATGGAACACGTGGCGCCCTCTGAAAACTCGGACTGAACTAATGGGGACGAATCTAACGTGTTTGAATAGGGACTTTTTAGAGTTACAAATTCTCCTCCCAATCCCTATAAATTCTTGATAACATTAATATCATATGTGTTTATCAGTAACCGAACCCACTTGGCTTTCAGTCCAGTGATTTCAGGACTCGTTTTCATTCAGGAGCCAGGAGTTGTGCCATGTGCGCTCTATTGTTTCACATAATGAGAACGTGACGTAACTGCAGACAAAGAAAGAAGTGAATTAGGTATCATAAATTAGGTCTTTGGTTGCTATGTACAAAGATTCTGCATATGAGCCCAGTTACTAGCGGCAGCGAGCGGACAGATCATCTTCAAGAAGATTAAGTGGATTTCCAGGAAAGAGCTTCGCGTTAGTTTGCCGGATTACATTTCTGGCCACAAGAGATGAAATTAATAGAAGACCCCATACGGGCCTATGTTTGAATTAGAGAATAATACGGCGCTTATAAAGATTAGACGTGATGGAAAAATGTGAACGTCCTTGTTTACTTTATATGTACTTAAAACCATAATTGCTGCCTGACAAAACTATGTGAGTATAATGTTGTTGTGTTTGATCACTTCTCGTTTTACTTGTCGTTGTTTGCGCCCAGCTCCAAACTACTTTAAAATTTGAAAAGTAAACAGAAAATATTTTGCCAGACTTAAGGGGATGCTGGTTCAGCAATGCGTAATACGATTCAAATACTAACCTCATTGAGCCAGGTCCCCCAGAATGAAAGGAGAAAGCTTTGCGAATTAATAGCTTATTTCAAATGTATACAAACAACATATTATTATATTTTTATAAATTAGTGCTTTATAAATTAGTTTTTTATTATAATTTATAAATTTTTATAAATTAGTGCTGGGATTCCACTAATTCTTACCTAACACAAAATAAGGGCTAGCGAAATGTTTACAGATTTTCAAATTTAAATGCCAAATGAGAGTATTAAAAATCTTGGAAAATATCGAGTTTCAAGACAGAATGTAACACGAAAAAATGTTAAAAACGCTTTCTTTCTGATAATACCTCACATGGGTTACTTCTTGTGTTCTTACATTTTAAGGTTATAAATTTTACGTTGAATTCAAAACACTTTATCTTCGGGAAAAAAAACATTTACATTACGGCGTTACGCAACAAAATAACACTACACACTTTTTTTTTTTTTTGCTTTCTTCGAGAAATCTTGCCGAACAAAATCAGTCTTAATGTGAAACTCTAGACAGGTAATTTTTCATAATTTTGGAATATCATTTAATTGAAAATAGAATTTTAATGATGTTTACTCTGAAGCAATCTTCAATAAAGGGGTCTGTAGTGTCCGCGGACTATCTTGAGTTCTCCGCAGAACGAACACAGATAATCGATTGTACGTTTTCTGTAGCAGAGTGCCTTGTTGATATCCAAGATGGTTACAAAAACAATGGCGGCCATGGATTAAAGCCACCCCATACAGGAAGACGTAGCCGCTCACAACATACTTGCAGGACTCAAGATACACCGCGCACACAATACTAACATATCAACCATTCTTCGCACGTACGCGCCTATTTTTGCACGTCTGTGTGTGTGAATTGATTCTCTATTCAATGCACAAGTCATCTAATCAACAGGTAGGTCTATAAATAACTCATAAAAAAAACGTTGTTAATTATTCACACTGACACCAACCATTGTACGCATTTCCCAACGTAAATGTGCACCGTAAAAATTAAAACAGAAGCAATCACTTCGTGAACTTAAGAAAAATAGAATAATTTACGGTATAATTTAAACTGTCCTTGGTAGATGATGCCACCGGCTGTTATTAAACACATGCCTAAATTAAAGGACAGTAAACACAGCAGAGGGATTTATTTTCAACTAACGGAGACAGATACTCTTAGAATTTCATTCCACTTCAGTACTCGTTGTGGCCGCAAGCTCTACGACCTGTACTAATTTTGTTTTATTACTAACTCGTTTTTTAGTGGCAAAATTAAAATGCAGTTGACAGAAAGTTTTAATTAGTTTCTGTGTGCATCAACTTAACGTATTTAATTACCAAAGACAATTTAGGTTAGAAATGAAAAAAAAAAGAAATGCACAGTATAAAGCACGTATAAACATTGCTTTTTCTTGGCCTATAGTTTGTTCCACATTATGTTTTCAGAAAACTGACTGTATGACGACTCGTTTCCTTGCACTAAGAGTGCAAAAACATGTGGATATCACACTTGTAGACTCAACAAAGTTACTGTTAGAGTTTACGAATGGGATGTTTACGGATATTTTGCACTCCTAGTCGAAGAAAAAGTGGCGTCATACGGTCAGTTTTCTGAAAACATAATGTGGAACAAAGTATAGCACAATCCTCATGGGTTTCTTTATTAAGTCTAAAATTGTAAACCAGTTACCTGTCATTCGATCTTTATTATCAGCTAGGAAACCAAACTTTTTCAATGAATCGATCGGAATATTTTTCACGAAACTTTTATTTTCACTGGCATTTTGCAACATCAAAAGCACGCAAAGTTGCTGCATTTTTATAAGCAGCTTTTGTGGTAATGTCTCTTCAATCCTAAATAAGTCTGCTAATCCTCGTACGTATCTACGAATTTCAGACACAGTAGCTTTTATTTTCATTTTTGTGGTTTTTAAGGACTAAAATTTAGAAAAATATGAGCTCTATAGCGAGATAGATGGGCAAATAATGTTACGCGCTAACGACCTATTACACCCCTAACGCCCTTTTCCTTTTTAGAGAAGTATTTTATGAGCCGTATAGTGTAATAATAGCCTTCAAATTTCAAATGCATAATGAGCTTCAAGTTGGGCTCACTTACACGTCTTTGCCATAAAGCGGGTTTTTTTTTTCACGCTTTTGTAATATTTTCTCTTTTTTAAATTCTATCCCGTCCAGGCGTTAACAATGGGCGGCCTTCTTCAGTTTCTTGAATGGAAACAACGGGGTCCAATGTGTATAGCCTTTATAATCGACTCATAAATCATCTTTTGAATAAATGAATGAATGAATGAATAGACGAGCTCTCACCATTCCATCCATCTCTCTATCCATCTATCTCCACATATCAACTAGCCAACACAAAGTCAGTTTCTCCGTGAACATCTGATGGAAAAGGCGAAAAAAAGGAACCCTCCTCTAGACACAGTGTGTTGCCTTAACTAGCATGATGAAAAAAAATGGCACTTAACGTTACAGCTGAAGACTTGGCGGGGTGTACGGGGTATAGTAGGCTCGATGCAAATTAGGGCCTTCTTCATTTTCGTATGCGCTGATCGCGTGTTGTGGTAGCAGAGGGAGCAATAATTGCCCCTCGCCAACCAGCGCTTGTCAAGAAAAGGGGGGGGGGGGGGGGGCCTATCGCCAGGAAAATGCAGCACCAATGCGTGCTAGTGGTAATATAGTAATAGACGTCCATTTCACGAAATTAAAATGTGTAAAAAGAGTAATAGTAAAAAAAAAATGTGAAGAAACGACGTTCATTAAAATTTCAGTGGCGTGGGTTATTAGGATAATAACGCTTTCTCCAACTATCTCCTCTTCCCCCACCTACGTTTAGTCTGACAGAAGCTTCGTGCCCCCACCTAGGCATAGCTACACAATACACTAATCAGTAGCGAATCGCCGGAAGCAGCTCGGTGACAACGCAAGAAGATGACGGCGTAAGGATACATGTACGACGAAGACGGCAGAGCCTTTAATTTGTCGCAGAATAATCGATGAAATTTGCGTGACTTGGTACTGATACTCGCCGCGGCCCCC
>JAHWFP010024788.1:0-80888 GCA_023313725.1 Lithobius niger
AAAAAAAAAAACAATACAAAAATTAAAAAAAATATGGATTTAATTATTATATAAGCTGGACAGCCGCAGTTGGTAGGCCCATTACCTGCTTTGACACAAATACTCTGTTAGGTCCAATTTGTACCAAAAATTTTTGAAATCATTGACCGATGGAGCCGATAAAACGTTTGAGGATAGTCGATTCCAGCTATTAACGACACTGGTACAAAAAAAAATACTTGCAGCAATCGGACTTGCTTACATTAACCCTTAGTTTCGGTGAGTGACCTCTTGTCCATTCGCAGCCACGGATTGAATAGTATTGATTTGGGTCGACATCACATAAGTTGTGGAGGAGGGAGTAGGTCATAGCAAGATCAATAATGAGTCTACGCAATTCAAGTGAAGGAAGATTGAGGGCCATTAGGCGTTCCATTAGGCATTGACTTATTATACATGCCAGAGATCAACTTAGTAAAACTCCGCTGTACCGATTCAAGGCGGTCGATATCTTTCAGGAAGTGTGGGGACCAAATTGGAGAGGCGTACTCCGAGATAGGTCGAATATACACTTTGAAAGCTTTCACAAGTATGAAAGCATCCTGTGATTTGAGGCAGCATCAAATCATAATAGCAAGAATTCTGGCAGAGTTCACAATGGCATTTATGTGGTGGGACACCTTAAGGTCCCACGAGAAAGAATGACTCCCAAATCCTTAACAGTACTAACACTATCAAGGCAGTTATTTTTAATAGAATAACTCAAATGTTGATTTCTCCTGCCATGATGTAAAACGTTACATTTATTAATAGATATGGGCAGCTGCCAGTTTTCGCACCAGTCCTCCACATCTTCAATAGCATTGCAAAGAGTACAGTGATTCGTTGAGTCCTTAAGAACTTTGTAAAGTTTGATATCATCAGCAAATTTAGGGAGAGATACTACATCAGTACAGTGGAGATCGTTGATATAAATCAAAAATAATAGTGGTCCCAGGACTGAGACTTACCGTACTCCACTGACAACACGATTGAGGCCAGACTTGTAGTAACCCACACTGACTGACTGTGTACGGAATGAAAGAAAATTTCTTACCCAACCTAAGACCTCGCCTTTCAACCCATAACGGTAAAGTTTGGAAAATAATTTGGCGTGAACCACCGAATTGAATGCCTTGGCAAAATGGATGAAAATTACATCAATAGGTAGACATGAATCTAATGCTTTAATACTTTTATTTCAGCCACTTTTCCTTTTTTTTTGCAAGGGATATTTTTTCTCAATTGAACTTGAATTAAAAAAGTTGCATTTTATTATTTTATGGCAGTGAGTTTCTAACTGTAATGCATGGGGAAAGCTTTATAGTTCATTTATTTTTGTTCTGGATTTGAAGTTTTTTTTCAAGGGGCAATAATTTCTAGGGGAAATTGGTATTAGGGATGTTTTCTCGAGGGATATTTTCAAGGGGGTTTACACCAGGGAGATATTTGCCTATAACCACTGAAGACATATGTTCCAAAGAATGGATCCTCGTCAACAGATTTTTTGTGCAGAGTTTACACAGAACTGCAGTTTGCCGAAAAAGGAATCTGCTACATAAAAGGCTAAATTCAAAGAGTGATTAATTAGAAAATTAAAAAAAATAAAACATTTTTTGGCAATTAGCTGCTGAACAACTTCTGCTGTTTCTTCCGGGGCTTTCCTGAACAAACCTGGCTATCCCCAAACCAAAATTACAAACCATTGGGCCATAAAATCAGAGTGGGCTAAATTTTTTTAATGAACGATGACGACTTGTGAACTCAAAAACTCGGTAGCCTTTCCAATCAATAATTACACACATGATCAGACAACATTTTGAAGTCGTGGTTCAACCAAACAAAAGCTAAATCCTGTCAGGGCTAAGAGACGAGTACAAACTCCAATTCAACCTTTCAAACAAGCACCATACAAAATTACCTTTATAAGCAGTGTAGCCGACAGATTACTTCAGTTAAATATTACGACAATAGAAGTTAAAATGTTGAAGAAAAAACTCTTAGATTACCATCACAAATGAAAAATTTAATTTCGTTTAGTATAGTATCACTCAGAGTGTGTCCTCTTGAAATGGCAATGAAACTTCTACACAGTTTGCGTTTTTAAGCTGAAAATAGCGAACAGTCCATTATGGTGCTAAGTAGTCTAGCTTAAGCTCCATGGCTTTTGACCATTTTTCCGTTTGATCTGTGAACAGTGGGACAAGTGTTTTCCATTTTGGGTTTATCTTTTAGTAGTATTTTTTACTGCACTTAGCGATGTGTGCTCCTGAATGTTTTGTTGATTTGACTGCATATTGTTTACGCACTTCTCAGCAGAAAGTTGTGCTTAATTTTGTGCACCATGTGGAAAAACAGACATTTCACCAGTAACGAAAAGTCTGTTATCGTACGGTAAGTATCCTGAGAAATTTCATGCATTGCACTATTTGCAGTACGTGCATCAGTTGTTGCAAGATTCTGTTGTATATTCACAAAGTATATGCGCTTCACTTTGGCCATGAGTGGGCAACAATTAGAAAAATAGTTGGCCATGTAAAACTCTTGGACCACCTTGACAGTCGCATAATTCGCCACCACATGTAGAAGGATAAGAAAGCGAAGCATAGTCGTGCTGTTGAAACAGAATTTATGGAGGGTAGCATCCAATTCCAAGTTTGGGTGCAGTAGCACATTTTATCAAATTCCTTTCGTGGCAACAAATTAAGAGAAAATGTTAAATGATGCTAGCTTCAGTGGTGAACTTACTTAATTTGGAAGCAGATAAAATTGTGCATGCAACCATATCACTCCTGATTCCACGTGAATTTGAAGGTTCCTCTTTGCAGTAACTCGCTTTTCTCCTTCTTTGGTCGTGCTGTGGAATCCTACATGGAAAACCCTGACTGAGACGACGAATGTTGTGATTTCCAGGGAGAGATGAACGTCCTGTATTACTGGTTCGAAGTACAATTCCGGCCATAAAAAACGGCTTCGTTATATGGAATAAAGTATTGAAACAATGATCTACGAACGCATTGTTAAGTTCATGCTTACAGTTGACGTCAGTCGTTCCAGTCACAAAATTTTTTATTGTTAATCGCTCACCTACTCCAACAATGTAGCCCTTACGTAGTGAAGCTTTCTCAACAATAAATACGAGGAACGCCACCCTCAATGCTAATAAAAATTTCTTTAATTTCGTATCACGTTATGACTCTTTTCTGTCTGGTGGATCTGATAGAAGTAAAATTTTAAAAAATACGAGAGGTTGAAATCACGGCATTTTTTTAATTTCGTTCTCGTTTGCTTTAGCCACAACTAGAACGCAACTTACTGGCCGAGCAAGCAAAACGAGCAAGGGCGAATACGCGACTGAATTCTGATTTCGTGTATCGGCCTGTTTGTGAATGTGTGTAATTTTGGGACACGATAACGTTCGTAATTTTGTTCTGATTCGGTTGGAAATTTCATGACAAAAGAGCTTTGTTGTACGAGATCAAAGATGAGAAATTCCTACACCAAATATTTTCTGAGATATTCGGATTTTCCGTTGAATGGCTAAGCCAATTTATAATAGCAGTGGTATGAGATCCCGATCTACATACATGGCTAGTGGCCCTGAGCATGACATGAACAACATAAAGCCGTATGTCATAACATCACATAGTGTAGCTTATGTTAGCGTGAAGAACGCATAAAATTAACAAAGGGTAAAAAATCACTATTACTTTGCATTACACACGTTTTGAAACAAAGTGGTTGCTTCTTTTACCGTTTCTACAGCAAATCTCACGTGTGGTGGCATGTAATCCAGATGTATTCGTAAAGAACGGTGTATTCCTTCTGATTCATGAATTGCTATGTAAGATGGAAATGAGGATACACACAAAAAAACTAATGTCTATAATCTGAAACAAAATCCACAAGGGTGAAAGAATACTCCAAGTTTCGGCCAATCAAAATAGTGATATCAGAACAAAAATGGCTGCCAAGTTGCTACATGGTGTATCGTCCAACTCTAACCAAAAAGTGTTTCCCTTAGAAAAGAGTGATGTCATCCCTGCCAACGAACAACCGCTAAGCTAATCCCACCGACTATTAGATCAATGTTAAATGGAAATTCTGACCATTGCTACAATCCGTAGCAACGGTCAAGTTTTTCATTCAACGTATGAAGTAATTTTCGACGGGATTAGCTTGGCGGTTGTTTGTTTGCGGGTGTGATATCAATACTTTCTAAGGGGAACATTTTTCGGTTCAGGTTGGTACATTATGTAGCAACTTGGTTGCAGCCATTTTTGTTCTTATATCACTACTTTGATCGGCTGAAACTTGACGGGTACTTTCTCTCTTGTGGGTTTTGTTTCAGTTACCACTTATTTTGCCGTTTATTTATTTTTTGGTACAATCATATTTTTGCCAGTGCCCTCTTAGCAGTTCAATCAGTGTTTTTCGATGGTGGGGTGGGGGGGGGGGTATAATAATTTTCTTTGAGGAACACTTTCCGGTCAGTAAACGGGTTAGGCTTGGTACACCAGGTAGAAAACTTGATGGCAGCTATTTTTATTCTGTTATCATTACTGTCACTGGCTGAAACTTAGATTCTTTCACCCTCATGGTTTTTGCTTCTTATATCACTTCTTTTGTATTTATATTGTGAACATGTATTTTTAAAAGAAAGCCAGATAGGAGTTTCAGAGCAGCATGGAATAACCAAGTGTAACTCCGATACGTTATCATTGTTGCAGTGGCCCAACACTGCAGCATTGTTAAGCTAGCATCACTCTGGCAACAAAGCTGTAACGTGATGTTCTATCAGTTGTTGTTTGGGCATTGTTTCAGCTTGCTTGCAAACCTCTATAAAGCGAACTTGGTCTTTTTTTTTTTGGCCTGAATTGTACATATTGCTGGCTGGGTAACTGTCTAGTTACGGAACTTTCCTATATCATACCTATATTGGAAGTACCTTTTATGAGATAATAGTTGTTAAAAATGACGTGAAAAGCAACTTTGTATATGGAGGCAGTATTTCATGCGTTTCTGGAGACAGAAACTGGTACTGGGTACGAGTGACATTCCAAAATGCAGGGGGTTTCATTGCCTCTTGCTGGTAACAAACAAATCTTACATTAAAGCTAAGATTCGGCCGTAGCTTGGTTCAGTTCTATCTGATGTAGAGCTGAACGAACTCATGTAGAACTGAAGAGGCTTATGTATAGCCTTACGTTGCCCTCTTCTTCAACTTCGTTAGATGCATTGCCTTCAGTCTCCCTGCTAATTACTATAAACAAATAATTAAACTTTACCAGATATTTGTGTTTGTTTAGTCTTACTCTTTTGTTGGACAATGAAACTTAGGTTCCATCGTTTACGTGTAATTAAGTAACTAAGTATCCACTCTAACTTAATTTTAATCTGGAAAACAAGTCCATAATGGACAATTAATAAACAAACTCCTGAGATAGAGAAAAAGTATCAAACATGCAGACGAGAAACTATTACAAGAATTAAAGCCTCACCAGAATACAGAACAGCCCCTAGTTGTAGAAGAAAAGTATAATATCCATACAACTATTAAAATGTTAGATGAAGTTGTGCTCGAAACACTTAACACTCGATGACATGACCACAACTTCTGGTGAAATTATGTAGACGGAAAGCAGTTGCGCAAAAAAGAGCTTGTCATGCACACTCATGAAAATGAAACGAATGTTCCAGTTTCTTGGAGTGACCCTTGCAACCAGAACAGCACATATCCTACATCTTGACTTGTGATGCTCTCAGCATATACAAAGAACCTTGAAAAGAGTACTAACTCTACCTCTCAAGTACCTCCATCATAAACATGGAATATTAAAGGGCAATTACATCCATTTTGACGTGCATGCTTTAGTTTTGGATCATTTACACAATAACTAAACACAAGAATTGCGGTAAGAATACGTTACTTACGTCCGATACAACAATTTAATTATTGCATCACCAAAACACGACATGGAGACTGCCATTGTTTTGCTGGAACGCGCAGAAATTAATGCCGACTGATGTCAGTGTTCGATTTCGACTCGGAGGCGATTGAGATAGCTCTATTGGCTATCTATTGGCTATCTAGCGATCCAAAAAGTAAAGCATGCATGTCAAAATGGATATAATTGCTCTTTCAGCTTACACAACTGTTGTTCATAGGACGAGTTCAACATCCCATAATCTGCTTGGTGAAACTGCACTGAACCGTTCCCAGTGGACAAAGATTGCTTAACATGAAACAGCTTCCGAAGCATCTGCTTATCTGATACCGTATTTGCTTTACCAATACTTCCTGCCACAGTTTTAGTGATCCGCATCTTGTCATCCATAAGAGCCACAATTTCCATCACTTGTAAAACACAACACAACACAACACAAAAAAGGTTGTTTCCACAATTTAAGGTGTCTCCGTAAAGTGTGCCCAGGGGCATGACCCCATATTTCTCTGGGTGCGTTTCCATTTTCCATGTGGCACACCACTTGTACATCTTGTTGATGTCCATTTCAATTTGCTGCTAATTGCAAAGATCATTTGCAAAGGCTTGTTTATTAGTGCCATCAGCAAACATTATTAACATGCTCATGACGTCACCACCAAAATCGTTAAAGTAAAGCAGGTCCGATAATGGGTCTAACACCGATCCTTGGATGGTTCTGTTGCTGATACATGCTTCGATTCCCTTCAATAACCACTGCTTGTATACGATCCCTTTGCTAACTTTTAATCCATTGGAGAATAGAACCAGTATTACCATATGCATTTGCAATTTGCCAGAGTTTTCACTTACATTATAGTTTGTCGCTAAGAAGAGGATGTGGAACTCGGTCAAATGCTTTGACACTGTCCTTGAAGATAGCATCCAATAGGGTTTCCTCATCGAGAGCTTCAAATAAGGCTGAGTATAAAGCAAGTAAAGTGGGTGAAGCTCAGTAACCTGTTTATAATACGTGTTGGGTGTTATCAAGAAAATCCGGGGTACTGACAAAATTAACGATGTGCTCACACAACACTGACTCGAAGATCTTGTCCAAATGTCATTTAACACTAATAGGGCGGTAATTATCAGGGTCTCCTATATTATTACCCTTCTTGAAGATGGGAGAGAAAATGCTGTTTGCTACGTTGATGGAATGAAAGCATAGTCTAGGAAACTACCTAACAAGACAATCACATCTGGGTTTAATGGTGCTGTGAACAACAGAAGTTTGGCAGGTATACAATCTAGGCTAGCTGCGGAATGCTTTGCTATCTTGCTAAATGCCCTTGGCAGCTTGCCTTCGTTAACACTATGGATAGAATACAAACAGTCCATGGCTTAGTGGATGGCGTATCACTAGTGGTTATATGGATGGAGGAAGGGAAAAGGAAACACTGAACATGTATATGCTTTCTGTTATCTTTGTTGTTTAAGATGAGACTGAAAGGGCTATGACGTGTTTGTTTATTTTTTATGCAATTACATTTAGCTACAAGTAATTAAACATAGCAATGACCATTACATCACCTATCCCGTTGGAAATAAAACTCTGTTAATACACTGTTGCTCGGCCTACAAAATCACTACCGTTGTGAAATTATGTTTGATACTATGTTGTGCGTCGTTCGTAGTACTTCATGATTCACTGGCTTTGAAATTCAAAGAAAAAATATTAGAAAGCGTTCAAAGCACCAAGTAGTCTGGTTATGGGCTAACCTTTTGGCTTTTTCTTGTTGGATTGATGTCACTACTTTCTAAGGCCGAACACTTTGGAAAACGGCATCTAAGCTTATTGGTTGGATAACATTTCACACCAGTAAATTAGAAACTTATCAAGTATGCAGGTATCAAATCAGGAAGGCTGCTGAGAGGGACTTTCTCCCTATCATCCCTCAAACTTCCTCTTCCTTGTCCGGGTATCGTGGCGTCTTTTCAAATATACAATACGTTAGACCGTACAATTACTTGAAGTTATGTAAGGTTCTGAGGTGCTGTCTCTAACCTAATTGAAGGAGTTTATACCACACCCCTAGACTTACTAGACCACCTGTGGGGAAAAAGCGACTGGTGTTGTGCTTTTTTTAGTATGACTTTAGACAAAGTTGATCCAATATACAAAATAAGAATCCACTCATTCTTTTGTATTTGTACACTTTATCCTCCTTCCCAAACTTCGTTTTCTTAACAATTTCTGTGTTTGGACAGCTAGCTTTAGAGATGGCAAATATGTAAACCTCCGTCCAATCTTATCAGAACAGACCACCTTTAATTAAATATCATTGTTACAATGACTTAAAAAATGTGTAAACCTATATATGTCCTATTTGCGTTTCCGTTCTGTAATAGTACAACAGTTTCTATAGTGAAAATTGTAATAATGAGAACTTTTCATTGTTTTCTTAGCCAAAAAATGTTAGGCTAAGATAATCACGTTTTCAGATAACCGTGTACAGGTTATCTGGAATAGTGAGGGAATTTTGCTCGCAAATTTCTAAGATAGCCAAAATAGATAATCCCCCGAGCACATACATAACTAAAGCAATAATAAGCCACATTTTTTTTAGTGTTTAAGTTCGACAAACCAACAGAGTTACCGACTAAGTAATATTACATGAGAGTCATGGTTTGTTTTTAAATCTACACCAGTTTGAAGAATTATGTAGTACGAAAACTTGGTGGCTATCATCTGCCATGCACTAGGATATTACAAATTGGGGCTTGATCTTACCTTGACAAACAAACTCACAAATAAAAAACGTAAGTCTTCAGTTAAAAGCAAAAGCATAATAGATAAAACAAAAACAGAGCACTTGACATTTCGTACTCTCTACTACACTGAATAGTTCAAAAAATGGTATAAATACTCAAGACACACTTCATCCCATTGCTTCCTTCCTTCCATCCAACATAATATTCTACATTAACACATACAAACAGTTACACAATAAATATTTCCACAATTTTTACAGTTTTATTACTAAAGGAAGGAAACCTAAAAATAAAAAATTAGTATTCTTTATCCATTTGATGTGTAGTGACAAATATAGGAACTTACCATTGTGTATCTGTTTTGAGCATATAACTGTTGAGCCATTAATATGTTGGATGGATAGAGGAGACAGGAGGTTGGAGTTGGGGTTAAAATATGCAATGTCTGGTTGTTTTACTATTTGTTTAATGATGGTCTGCCATGTGGACGTAGCCATCTGTTTTTAATATACTAAAGAATTCTCGTTTTTAAATGATTGTTTTATTTGTTAATTTGTGTGTCGAAGCAAGGTCAAACTCGAATCTGTAAATTAAAGACCGACCACCATACTAACAATTTAACAAGTTTGTGCTAGTAGACAGCTTTAATGCTGTCCAACAATCCCTTTGATATATAATCCAACTCTTACTGTACTCCAGGTGGTAAGGAATTACTTTCCGCGTTATGCCTTCAGATCACATGTACCCTCCCCAGGTACTTTGTTCACATTGGATAAAGTCTAGGACGCTGTCTGTGCATTGTAAAAGCACAGTAAGATGCAATAATGTGATCACCATAACCCTAATAACCAAAACTCGATTTTAATAAGCTTCTTTGCATGCGGTCAATGTCACCTTTCCCAATAAAAATGCTGTGAATGATGTGTTGCTCAATTATGAATTGCATCGCTATGCTCTGTTTTATCCACAGTATTTAATGTTCTTAAACTATTTATGGGTTTTGTAGTAACTAATCAATTTTAAGAATTCTGTTTGCTATTTTCTTTCGAAAATTAATTGTTAGAAAAACTTTGAAAGATAACTCATGAAAAAATGTATAAGATTTCTGTTGTTTCTGTTTTTTGTTAGATTTAATAGATAAGAGTTCAATGTAATTAGACAATTATTAATATTTTATTTTATTTTGAATACCTCTTCCTATATCCAAAAAATATATGCACTTCTTCATTTGTCAAGGAAGTCATCTATATGATTAGCTTCCAAACAAATATTGTAAAATCAGTAACACAAAATGTGTGTTGAGGTAGCTTCATAAGATGGCAGGAAAAGCTCCAAAGCCGCCTAGCTGCCAAAGCCTAAATTTCCCCGACGTAAGGTATATGATCAATACGACTGATGCGAAATCTTCCTTCTATATTTTTCCAGTTTGGTCTTTAATCGAGTAACTTCAGAATTAGTTAAATTTGTTGTTATTGATTTTTTGCGTGTGATTCTGGTTTATTATTCTGTCTTATTAATTGCTTCGTTGTTTGGAGACAATCAACATCATACATAAGTTGTCAAAATATTTCCAAGGGTATGACGTCAAATCCTTGCTTGGTAAACGATTACGTATAATTGTTTCACTACTCGGGCCTTCACTCGTGCTCATGTCGATTGTAATCTTGTATTTCCTATCAATCAAGTAGTTGTGTTTTACTTTACTTTATTAGGTTTTACCATTTTTAAACAAACACAAACTTCTCCATCAAATAAGCATAACAGTAATAACCCCACAGCCACTGACCTTTGATTATGTGTAGCTTTAGTAGGGTTGTAAGCAGCAATGTAAAAAACAGTACGAGATCTTCGTGAGATGCATCAGCAAGGTGGCGACAGGTGTACTGTTATAGCTGTGGTTCACACCATTTATACTGATTCTTTACTCTCATTGGTTGTTGGTTTCGTTGGACCAATTGCATAAATTGACTCAGATGGTTTAACATACAAATGTAAACTTGCTATCAAACCAAACTTGATGTATTCCAACATTTAAATTGTTTTACAGTGTTTTAGTCTACCTAAATTCAATCAGCAGTGCGACTGAAAATATGGAACGTTTGTTGTGTCTTGTCACATATAACACCATTACAAGCGTGCATCATAAAAGTATGCCATTATTTTGGTGTAAAAGTAATGACGTAACCCATTGTGGCATCTTGGGTATTCACGCCTGTATGGACTTTATGACCAGCAATAGTTCAGCTATAACTTTGATACGTAGATTTGATTTGTCCAACCTTACAGAAACTGTATAAACATAAGCACAGGTTCCTGCCAAGTGACCATTACACGGTCTTTGATACATTTTGAGCCACTTTGGTTAACGCCAGGCATTCAGGAAAGCACGATTCGAAAACTGTCTAAAAATGTTTTTAAGGACCACAGTGGTAGAGTACTGGAGTGGGCCGGAAATGACATCACAACATCAGGTTAAATAACCAATAGGAAATGATGTAACGATGGCAATGCAAATGGCGTCAGTTCTGGTGTCGCATCGTGTCTAGACACTTCAAACATTGCGTCAAATTTTAAACACCTTTTAAAGGTAACCGAGACACGCAAAAGGGTGTTAGATCACTGGTGATGCTAATTCACCCTTAAATATTCATTTTGTCGAATTTTATTTAAAACAAAGCTAATACAAGCCAGTACGTCTTAGGCAAACCTTGACTCACCTTCCTACCCTTGCTTAATGGCGGAATGGCCAGTACCAAAAATGTAAATGATTTTGGTTTCGTTTCAATTTCGAATGCTTAACGCCATATAACCTAACAACAAAGCATTGGGTCATTACCGTCAACCTTAATGCCCTCATAGTCCCCATTGCATCCGTAGTCACAAACACACACCCCCACCTGTTGCAGTATCACTAACTGAAGCTGCACCAAAACAAATACGTTCTGTTATGCACAAATTATCCACAAACTGCTGATCAGAAGATATGGTTTATGAATTCAAAGTGCAAAACTGAACAACTGCTAAACTCCATTAAGTCATATACAGGATGTCCAAGAATGACCAAAACCTAAAACGACACCCGTTTCGGTTTCATCTCAGTTTCGAACATTAAATCCAATCAAACTATACAAACGAACAATGAAGCAGGGAGCATCCTAAACCCAGAGTGTCAAGATGAACTTCCGAATGAAGCCAACAACATACATACAGATCATTGCTACTATATACTGGTATTACACACTATACCTACTATATAACTGACTGCTATGGGTGACAATGTCAACCTAGAAGTACTGAAATAGAAGTACCAACACTACAAATATATTTACAAAATTCATGTATGCCAGTCAAGCCCAGTTATTTATTATCTCTGTAAGCAAACACGAAATGGATAATTTGTACCTACTCTTAAAAGCGATTATTCCTTGCTGTGGTAACTTAATACCATAATAAAAGACCATTAATGTAGGACAAAGTGTATGTCGAATCTTGGTCTCGTGCCAGCAAAGAGATAGCAAGTGAATATAAATTCCAAAGTAGTAGACACTCTCTATTATAGTATACCTGTGTTACATACGTAATCACAAGTAATCCAGTTCGAGTGTTCCATCTCAGTGTACCGTCTAACATTTATTCAACAATCTAGTGGGCGATTTTTAAAACATAGAAGATAGCGTCCATCTACCATCACCATAGGTTGCCATAGGTGGAATAATCGTCCACTACCTCCTATGGTGTGTATTTGTCATTCAGTAGTGTTGTTTTTGGATTCATCCTCTTATCTTGTCACAGTCGTTTGAGACTAAAGGCAGTCACCAAACGGACAAATTAGTCAAATTAAACAAGGTTAATCCAAAACTATCCAAGGCTTTCCATAAAGCGGGTACAGACTGCTGATCAGAGGATAATTATGAAATGTACAAATATCGAAGGCAAGCTCAATCCCTCTTTCATCCGTAAATCCTGGGTCAAGGTGTGTGCAGAACTTTGCACCGGTGCTGCATGTGAGTGATCAGTTTATCTTTTGTGCGTAAATGAGGAGCGGTGGGGTGCACGAGATCAATTGTCGAGCTGCCTGTTTGGCCTGCTGTGGTTTTTTTTTGGAATGGGTGCCGCCATGTTGAATCCTCTGGCTTGGTGATGGGTCGAGACTTGATTTGGGCACTTTTTTGGGCGTTTTTTTTAGTTTTCCCTTTTTTACTCTGGTGACCTTGCATCGTTGTGCGAGTGTGTCGGGGGGATAAGGAAGATCCTTTCTCCATTTTCCCCCCTTTTTGGTATTCTGTTGTTTAACTGAAAAGGAGAAATTTCTGGTAGGGAACCACCATAGGAAATATTTTGAAGAATAGTCCAGAAGTGAAAGTATGCACCACACACAATACTTTGACACGATTCAGACTCCGTGTGCACCATTCAGGCAATCACAGAGCACTCCATCGGGACAAGTACAAGACAGGTCACCCACGAGTCCCCATAGACAGAATAAAACGTCGGTTCTTTTCGAGACTTGCCTTTACTACGCAACTTATCTTCCAGGCTGTTAAGCAAACTTGAGGATTTCAGCCTAGAAAAATACATCGACTTAGGAGAAATTAGCTCAAGGCTAGTCTATTACCAGAACGTATCTGAATCTCGCTGGAAGCACTTTTTAAAGATTTCATTGGGATTTTAATCAGTGAACTCCCAGTTCCATTCTTAGGCAGCAGTGTATGCTTGAGGAACGTGCTGCACTGATGCGTGTGAAAGTGGAGTAGAGGGAGGCCATTTTCGAAGAACCTCTCTTCAGGAATCTCGAGGAGAGAGCTCTGAATAAACAGGAGGCACAATTAAAAACCATTTGTCAAGAGCAAGAGAGAACAGAGCTGGTGGTAAAACTGAAGACTTCAAATGATGGGGTTATCGAGAAACGAGAAGAGGAACAAACTGCAACTGTGTTTCAGGAACCTTTTAACCTCCATAGGAACATCATGGTCAGGGGAAGAAATAATTGCCGGAGAAAGAAAGGACTGAGAGGCCAGACAAAAACATGGGGTAAGACCGCTACAAGAGAGTCCATTCCTGACCAGACCGATATAAGTCATCGGGTGTCACTTTTATGTAGCTTACAGAACACCAAGGGGGAGAATGGTAACCAAGTAGTGGCAGCCACAAGCTAGATAGCAGATCACCTGGGTGTTAACTTTTCCGGGTTTGGGTACATTGGCCAGATTGCAGTTAACTAGAGGTGTCACATCATGATCATTGGTGACTCAAATGTTCGAAATCTGAGGGGAGTCCATGATGTATGCTCAAGGACCTGGATATTCCCCAGCCTCAAGGTAAAAGATTTTCCTGTTAAAATTGAACCAGCCCTTATATACAAGTCTCAATGGAGACGTGTGTGCTGGTACTAATAGTACTGAAGAAAATTCTCCAAACAGAATTGTATTGGTTATCCACGACTGTATGTAATCGGTAAGAGTGAGGTTCCCAGGGATAAAGATCTACATTATAGGCCTTTTTCCCAGCTTAAGCCGTGGTACAGAGGCTTGGCTAAAGAGATCATCCACATGAACACTCTCCTCCACCAAATGTGCGTCCGTACGAACTTCTTCAACAATCTGATGGCTAGAGATCAGATACTTCTGACATCAATGGGTAAATCAGTGCTCCAGAAGAAACTTGTAGTGTTGCTCGTGCCGCCGGGAAACCAACAGTTGTAATCGGGGATGCCACAGTGCTTTCAAATCTACCCGTTCGTCTCCATGATGATTTGATTTGTCATGCACCCCTGTTAGCGCATGCAGCATTGTACGTAATTTTGGATGTTTCTTGGAACATCGGAACACTTTTGACATGAAACAATACTCTTAACTTGGTTTTTGCTTGCGATGATAGATTGGTGTACAATTTTAATGTCGGTACACAGTTTGGCCATAGTGACAATTATTGTAAAATTTATGTTAAATCTTTCAAATGTGGAAATGGTGCAGTGCTCCCTAGGTCCATTACCCCGACACGGCAGGTTAAACCTTGACCGTTTGAAATCTTTCCTTAAAGTTTGTTAGCTAGGACTCTGTTATCATTAATTTACACGATGATATTAAGCAGACTTGGTACTGTTTCTCACATATTTCATCCAGCGACATGGAAATGTGTCATGAGCGCCAATGCCACACATCTTAAGGACATACATTCATTCCTAAATACCAGCCAGCCGAAGCAGCATTATTTAAAGGTGAAACTCTGGAGGCGCTATAAGGCTAAACCAAGACCAGAGCTTTTGTTTGTTTACAACCATGCACGCAGTAGTTTCAAAAATATGTAAGAGATGGCATCTTGGGAGGGAAAAAGCTGCTATACGGATGGCAGTCATTCAGCTCATTTTAAACTATTTATTAGTTGGAATCTTACTTCATGATCTATACTCCATTAAAAGAGGGCACGTCCTTCATCGAGGGTTATGTAGAGAAGGCAACAGCATTTGGCGAAACATTTGCTCTGAACACAATTTGGGACGACGATGATCAAAGCAGTCAGACATTAATTTACCGAATCTTGTTCCACCTCGTCCACAGGTGGTCTTTTCTGAAAGCTCTGTAGTAAGAGCAATAACTAATCTTTAACCAAGCAAGTCTTGTGGTCCGGACGGTTTTTCAGTCTTTATTCTAAGGCAGGCAGTAAGGGAAATCTCCTACCACCTTTCCGAAATATTTGTACTCCTGTAATCCCAGCATAAACTTCCGTGCATCTGGAGTAAGGCGAATGTGTTTCCGATTTTGAAAAAGGGTTCGTCATCGAACCTACACACTTACCTCCCCATTGCTCCTACTAGTGTGTCATGAATGATCATGGAATCGATTATTCGAAACAATATTCTGCTGGTAATTTTAATCACTCCGTTATTAGACTGGTTCAGTTCGACTTCGTTCCTTATCGTTCAGCAATCCATCAGTTACTATTGGTGCTGGACCACTGGACAAGCATGCAGGACATTGGAGCATCGTCCGATGTTATTTGCTTCAATTTTAAAAACGCTTTTGAGTCTGTGATACATCGAAAAATACTATTATAAATAATCAGTTAAGGGATCGACGGAATTCTTAAAACCTAGCTGGCTGCATTTTTTAAGGGGACTCACACAGACTGTGATGATTGAGAACTCACACTCACCATGGAAGCCAGTCCCTTGTGGGTTACCCCAGGGATCAGTGCTTTGGCATATTCTTTTTTTAATATAAATAAACTACCTTAATATCGGTAACACGTCCACATATGGGTAAATGTTTGCGGACGATTTAAAGATTGGGGTAGAAAATATCACTTCCTGTCCTTCACAGGAACTGGTGGCTCAGATCCAGAGGTGGCTTCTTGGTCTAAACAGTGGCAGCTTCCCCTCTTAAATTCAAAATGGCAAAATCTTTCCACGTGGGAAATAAAGATGTCTACCCAGAGCATTTTCTCGACCATGAGCCCTTACCACAGACAAAGAAAGTTAGCGATTTGGGAATTTGGTTCACCCAAGATCTAAAATCGTCTGTACATTGCCTAAAGGTCGTTACTGCGTAGTTTCGTTGCTCGATTATTGTGAACAGGTATTTTACGCCTGGGGACGTTGCTACTAAAATTTGTGCATTTAAGGTGTTCGTTCGTCCAATTTTGGAATATGCAACCCCGGTCTGGTCTCCATACTTGGCCAAGGATATTGACCTTATGGAAAGGTCCAGTGGCGTTTCACAAAAAAAAATTTTGGTTATAGAGAAACCACGATCGACTTCGTAATCTTAACCTTGAGTTGCTAGAACTACGTCGCATCAAGGCTGATCTTAAACTCACGTATGAGATTCAACACAATCTTATTGCCGTCGACCTACGGTTTTTTGATCGTGCACGGCACAATTACAGTACTCGAAGACATGACTGGAAGCTGACTGGTCCTCCCTCACTTCTGGATTGCCTCCTGCATTTCTCTTCGTCCATGCGGTTCTAAATTGGAACGGCCTTGATGCCAACACCGTGTCTGCCCAGTTGGTGGTGTTTTAACCGTGGGCTACTTAAAAACGAAGATCTTAGTATTTTTCTAATGCGTCCACTACCATGATCTACTAAGGCAGTAAAATGAATGAAGAAAATATTTGCCCACTTTTAAATTTGTGAGAACAGTGTCAGCAGCTTACTGCCCTTGCTTATCCCTTCCACCTTGGTGGTGGAATAAACTGGAATTTATTTATAAAAATGTCTATTCCTAATGACTTAGTAAATTAGGCACGTGAAAATAAATGTGAGTGCTGCCAAAATACTCCCCACTGCCAAGAAAAATAACGCTGTCAAAAATGATAAACAATACAAATAACAGTTAATGGTGCATTATTATACTATCGTAATACCATGCATTTTAGTAAATTTGGCACGAGTAAATAAATATTATTGCTGCCAGAATGCACCAGATTTCACGCTAACAAACACCAGTGTAAATAGCCAATTGAAGTCTAGTGAACAGACCAACTCCAGTAATGAGCTTCGAGTTCCACCCATCACCAACCAGTAAGCCAACAAATTTTGCATTTATTTTTTCCTTAAGCGTAGGTTAGCCTTTACTATACTATATGCCTAGTTACTTTATTTCGTGTTTTTTGGCAAAAAATCGATTACCTGATTCCCTAACTGGAATTTTATTTTCAACAAAGCTTTACCAAGATGATTTTCATTTCCACAACTTGGATCGTGTCCTACTATGATGTTTGTAGGGGCATTGTTTTCTACTACATTGTTTTCCAACACATGCATACACCTCCTAAAACTAAATAAATCACAATTAAGGAGACTGAATAACGGGCACATCTTGATCATGAGTTTTGTAATAGTTTATTACTCAAGACACCAACCAATAGTTTATTACTCAAGACACCAACCAATAGTTTATTACTCAAGACCCCAACTAATACTTGTGTAATTTGTTTCCTTCCACCATCCCACTGTATTATTATCATCGATATTTCCGTTTTATCTTAGCTGAAGAGAATCTATCGGTTTTGATGCCTGAAATGATGGTTCATCTCAGGAATGATGTTTTCACCACGTGATCATTGTTTGAGAGCATAATCCTTTGCAAATGTACTTGTAATTCCATCAACTATACATGCATGATTCAGAGTGTTAGATTTACAATACAGAATGGAACAAAATGAATCCTAATTTTAACAGGTGGTCGATTGGTCTGACCAGACCATCAGAAGTTATCGATACATCAAGACCTTGACCAGACTAGGTTTTCTATATATGGAAAAATTTTGTTTTACCTGCTTTAATGAACACGATCAAAAAAATCAGGTGTGTTATGCTGCATCTTACATATCATGAAGCCATTTATCTATTGATCGATCAATTCAATCTGATCAAAAGTAGTGGGAAAGGGCGATTTGAGGACAAACACACACACATACCCCCCCCCCCCCCCCCGTGACGTCACTTACGGTCTATGATGTTATCCAACTCGACGAGGGTGGGGAAGGGCATTTTGCTATAGTTTTAAGTCTAGTTGCTGTTGAAGAAAACCTATGAAGCAAACTACGGGTTTACTGCGAAGTAAACCCGGCAACCATCGTTTACTTCAGGTTTACTGCAGGGGTGGTTTACTTCAGGTTTACTGCAGGGGTGGAAAAGTGCAATGCGCTACATTTTGAGTCCTTTTTGCTGCATTCCTGAGTGGCATAGACCAGAAGTGATGTCACTCAGAAGTGACGTCTTGGGGGTGGGAAAGTGTCCTTTTGCTATCTCAGTGTCCTTTTGTTGTGTAAGTCTTATTGCCTTTTTGCATACTGGAAGATGGGAAAGTGTCCTTTTGCTACCTCTGTATCCTTCGCTACCAAAAAATGTCCTATTGCTACGTAAGTCTTATTGACAATGGTCATGCTGTGTAAACTTAAAGTGGTACTATCACCGATTGAAAGGCGAACGAAATACCGCAGAGCCATCTAGCGGCAGTCATATTGTAAATCTGTACAGTTTGCTTCCAAATTTCAGACGTACCAAATTTTCACACAATAATTAAGGAGATCGTGGTTTGTTTGTTAATAGCAATACCATTGTGCATTATTTTGCTTGGTGCGAGCAAGTTACTAGATAGTGCTAGATGTTGTCACATTCTGCCTGCACTAGTGATAATGCCACTTTAATCAGAACCTGCTAATTCATGGGTGAAACTAACTAAATTTCTGGGAAAGGGAACATGGTTTGAAATCGGCTGATGCTTTTTTTGTGCAGTAGGGTTTACTAGATAGACGTAATGTAAGCTCAAGGCACTGACCTTTATTCCAAAATATCATGGTCAAGCCCATGAAAAATGACTTGGGCTGAAAATTTAAAGGTCAACTCCAATGTAAAATAACCTGACACGAAATAGCAATGGTAATTTTATGTAAAATGACCCTAGATCAAAATTTCAAGATCATTTAAAAAAAAATTTAATTTTAGATTTGGAGGAGTGGTAAAAAAAGCAATATCATGGATTCTTGTTCAATTATTCTCTCCGGCCAAGACTTTGATTTGAGAATTAATCTCAACACACCTATTCACTTGGACTCTGAAAAAAATTACGAATTGGCTCTGCTTAATTTAGATACGTGTAACAGCATACACAACATTACCTCGAAAAATAACGAAATTCAATACACTACAGATGCTGGTGCAACCTGGCACAAATTGTTAGTCACTCCAGGGGCTTACGAAATTGAAGATTTGAATAAATTTCTCAAGTCAGCTATAGATGCAAACGGGCACAGCAAGGAAGCCATTTCGATTCTACCAAATCTGAACACTTTAAGAACCGATTTAATAATTACCGATCCGAACTACGGATTAGCCTTTTCTGGTGACAAAAGTTTGGCTCAAGTTTTAGGGTTTGACTCGGGCAAATATTTTAGAAGTCGAGAAAGTCAACATACTGTCTACATTATAAGCGTCAATACAATTTTTGTGCACGTAGATATCATAGGCAAATCTTACTTAAACAACGACACTCAGCCCACTTTGTACTCATTTTATCCCAATTCACCACCCGGTTTCAAAATCATAGAGTCCCCTCATAATTTAATTTACCTCCCGGTGACTACCAAATTAACCAGAAGTATAAGAGTTTGGCTCACTTCTCAGACCAACGAACCATTGGATTTAAATGGTGAGACGCTCACGGTGCGTCTTCATTTGAGATCTACGAGTTAAATAAAAATAATAAAAAAGGATAAAAAAAATGCTCGTGTTTGGAAAAAAGGGAAAGGACTCTTTCTTAATTTTAAATCTATTAATAATAAAAAAGCAAACGGATTAACGCCAAGAAATAATGCTTTCATCAAATTTATAACAACATCCAGAAAATGAGCATAGTAGAAGATTACTTAAAAATTAACGAACCTCTGGTGTACGATTCGTCGGTAGAATCTTACACTTACCACGAATACAATCCTATTGTTGGCACTAATCTCAACAACGTAAATTCAGAAATCCGAATACATGTAGAAAACCAAGATTTATTTCTGCACGTCGCCAACAGTTACCTCCTGATTAAAGGGAAGTTGGTGAAGGACGATGACTCGGCTAACACCGGCGCCGACGTAGCTAGTCTTATTAATAATGCTCCCATGTTCCTGTTTTCTAATATGAAATACCATCTCGGCGATAAACAAGTCGACGAGTTAAATTATACCAGGTTCGGTACTCTGATGAAGGGACTGCTCACTTACGGCTCGGCGGAGCAACCAGCTCTACTCGGCCAGTGTTGGGCTATGGACAATGCTGCTTCAGTCGCTGCTGAACTAACAGACAACTTGGGATACAAACAACGCCACGCGTCTATCATCGTTGAAACAACTCCCAAGGGAAGCTTTACCTTCGCCATCCCTATGAAACACGTCATGGGATTTTTCGAAAATTACGATAAGCTAATCTACGGAACTAAACACATGCTCACGCTCATGCGAGTGAGTGACACTAACGCAATCTTCAAAGCAGCGGCAGCAGCCAATGGCAAAGTCGTTTTGAATAGCATCAGCTGGATCGTTCCACACGTTACTGCATCTGACGAGCAGAAACTTAAACTCTATAATCTCATCGACCATGGAGCGACGATGGACTTAGGATTTAGGCACTGGCATTATGATAGCTGCATGCTCCCTCAAAATACCAGCTTCACGTGGCGCGTGCTTACTACTTCGGCACTTGAGAAACCTAGGTGGATAGTTCTAGCTTTTCAAACTAACAGACAGGACTCCTTATAGTTAGGTAGATATGTGCAGTAAAAGGAAAGAATTGTGCCTTTTGTCATAAAAGCATGAAACTTGGTAGGGTGTCACTGTATATTCTAAATTGCAGATTTAGAGGTGGGGCCACCAAAAATTTCAAAAATTCCACCCTTGGGAACTGTTTTATGGAAAAGCACTGCTAAAAAATTATAACATAATAGTAAAATCTTAATTATAGTGTAACAAATATAATTTTTTTTTATAGGGCTTCTCACTATTTGTTTCCTTGCTTTCTGGGCTACAGTTAAAGTATAGAACTTACAATGGTGATAAAAAAAATACACAACTTAGTTAAGCCACTGAAAAATACTCAGTAGACTGTGAGCCTGACTTGACAATAAGTTAGATAATATGTGCGTTGTGTCTAAAAGAAACTGATGAATCCCTGAAGTGCCCTGCAGATTCCTGCCATACAGATGTTAGTCCTGGGTGAGGAGGTAATACTTTGGCTGATAACATAATTCATTTCCACGAATTAAGAGCTACGCTCATGAATATAGATATAAGATGGCTCGATGACAGAGATGGTGTTTACGAGACTGCGGGAACATGGAGCCAAGTGTCACAAGTCATGCAGTGTTGCATTAAGTTCAATTAAACGAGCTAAGAAGAAGAAAGCTAGTTGGTGAGGAACAAGTTGGTGAGGAAAGTACCTCAAAGAGTACACTCGCTTAAGCAATACTCATGAAGTATCAGGGAAAGAGATGTGTCTTTTCCTCAGTCAATCAACTTCAGAGAGACTTCATGACGCTTTAACCTTCCACTTTGATGCCCGTGTTTGTGAATGTGCCATGGAGCTTTAAGACGAGAGACTACTTGCAAACTAAGTACAGAGGATCTGGTTGCATAGGACACGAAGTACCATGCACGTTGTTTGGCTGCTTTATACAACATGTCGGCTGATTCAGGTAGCTGTACGGACACCATAAATCATGATTTTGGTCTCCTTGTAGAACTACTGTCGAACCTTGAGGCAAGAACAGACATTGAAGTTACTCCAGTCTTTAAACAAACAGATCTCTCAAAACTGTGTTCAGATCGCCTTGAACAGCTAGGTATTCAGTACCACGTTCATAGTACTATCTTTAAAACAGGAATACTGGCAAATTTTGAGAACTTCAAAGCAACCAAACAAGGTCGTGATGTGGTCTTAGCACTTGATTTAATTATAGGATATGCTATGAAAAGGTTGTGTGAAGAGGATCGTGACGATGAAGCTATTGTAATGCAACCAAATTAATCAGGAGGGATATGTTTCAAATAGAACCAAAGACGAGTGTATAACGTCAAAGAAGATAGTCAAGTCAAAGCCCTCCCTCAGTCCCTTTTTTTCATTAGTAGCTCTGATTCTTGAAGGGCCAGACAGGTTCAAGCTTTAGTCAAGGCTGAGGTTATGTCTGCAAGAACTGCGAATCATTCTTTAAATTATTGCATCCCACGTAACCAGAACAAGACATGCCCATCATGTCTAGCTGCTAGCTGTTTGTGCAGCCTGATGAAGAAGGCTTACAATAATTACATAGAACTTATTGGCTCTGGTGAAAACGTGGAAGACTGACAGCTGGTGCATTCAAAGATGCAGGGACTCTCCTCTGTTTCAGTTACTGGTAAATCTCTGATACGTTGGAACTCATCCTTCTAATGTGCGTTAGGTCACTATGGGAAGGAAATTGCAATCTTTACATAGAGAGTTTGACAAAACTAACCCCATGTTTCTTTGTGTTTAACCATACCAACTACGCAAAATGGGCTCCAGTGCATATCCGAGACTTGGTCAGTCTTGAGAAAACACCAAGATACAGCAGCAGCATTAGAAAATGGTTATTTTGTAGCATGTAAGAGCGGGAGAGCATTCTCATCAATGGCTATTGATCAGGAACGTCGGCAGAATAGTGCTGTTGTTAAAGGGGATGGAGGAGCAGTTGAATTGACCCAGAACCTAAAAGCCCACGAAAAATGGATGGTGGCTGGACCTGAAACTGCCAGATTAATTGTCGAATTCAGTTCTAGTTGGCAAAGCGAAGGGAAGATAGGGGCCTTGACACACATCATCATGAAAACTCAATAAGCGTAAAGTCAGTCTTTGCAATGCAGGTGAAATCACTAACCAGTGTGACTGAAAAAATGGGCAGCCCATTCCTTGATGAATCATCAATCAATACACATCATGTTGTTGACTCAACTGCTGTGGCTTCAATACTCAATACTGAAGATAAAGGAAACCGACAGTACAAATAGTTTGTGAAGGAGTGACTGCTGTAACGAAAAAAAGCCTTTAATACACCCCTGTAACCGAGACTGAATTCCATCCATTTCAACCATTCCTTCCCAAGGCATCAAAAACAAAACTAGGGGGGGGGGGGGGATTGAGGCTTAATGGCGCGTCGACAACTTGGTCAAAACTAGGAGTGTCGTCTTTGCAAAAGGACTGCAGTTTTTTTTCCAGACTGTACATAGCTTGCCAGACACGTGGTGGTGATCTAGAAACGTTTTTCCAGCATAAAAATCCATTATCACCTTCTTCCATATCACAATGCAACAGATTACAAACTGAACAGAAATCCGACCTAGCTGTTGCTCTACCTAGAAAGCTGTCTTTGTATTCACCCTGAAACACCATAGACCATTGCAGTTATACTGGATGGTATATGTAACATAAAAAAACTGAAAAGCAAACTACATTTAAAACCTTCAACGACACAGTGGGCACAGTTTCTTCATGTTGACGAAAATAAAACGTAGTTATTTAGTTTTCACGCAAAGCATTCACTTGTCTTGCCATGTTTGGAAAGCATGTAGTAAGTACTTTTGGGAAAGATGTTTTGTCCTGCCCGGCAATGGATAGTAACAATATGGCTCCTTATGACCATGAGGAAACGGATACCCGCATATTGCTCCACACAGCTGATACCGTGCAAAAAAGCATTACAATGATACTAGTGCGTACAGTTGATACAGATGTACTTGTACTGACCAATGCATCACTGCCTAAGCTAGGCGATGTACAGGTTGCATTCGGTACAGGCCAAAAGTATCGCTACATTCCTGCGTATAAAATTGCTGTATCACTTGGTGTTGAAAAGTCTTGAGATTTACCGATGTTCCACGCATTCACAGGATGTGATGCTACTTCATCATTAGCAACAAGGGGGAAATGTTCATGTTGGATGCAACTAAGATGTTCCGTGAACTTTCTGCAGAACCTTCGGATATCTCAGACGAGTGCATGTCCAAGAAATGATAACCATATTGCTGTGTGACAGGACCAGCATTCAGGAAGATATTGATCAGGCATGTCGAACGCTTGTTTTGTGAAGAATAGACGCAGTATTGATGCTACTCCACCAACTAAGGCCACCTTAGTGGAACACACAAGAATGGAAGTGTACCAAGGAGGATACGTATAGGAAAAGCATTTAAAGAGAATAAAGCCATTTGAGCTAATTGAGATATAGAGAAGAGACACTGATGCAGTATAAAACCTCCCTTCGCCTGGTGACTGGGGTTGGACATACTCTGAAGAATGGAAGCCGTTTTGGACAACACTGCCAGAAGCAGGAAGGTCATTGCATGAACTACTACACAGTGGATTAAAAAAAGGCTGCATGATGTCAAGATGCAAACGTTTAAGGGTAGCCTTAAAATGCAGAGCTTTGTGTCATTGTAACTGTAACTGCGAAGTAGAAACCAGTGTTCAGCATTGCTTATTACTTACAGAAGTAATTTATTCGAAATCGCTCTTGCATAAAATATAAGTATGTAATAAATCATCAGATTGGTCCTTTGTGACGTTTACTTTGAAATGTGTGAGCCATTAGAAGTGAAATTAAGAGTGATATGCTATGTGCCTAACTTTTACGTCTCTTTTTTGGTGTGGCTGCTGCAATTTTAGTCCACCATTTTGAAAAATGGCGTCACAGCTACCCTGAACCCCATTTCCGGTGGCCCCATCCCTAGGTTTTATTAATAGATTACAAGGAGGTTTTCTGCCAATTTTCATGCTTTTATGACAAAAGGCACGATTTTTTCACCTATCTCCCTAACTATTAGTCAAAATTCCTGCTGTATTCGATCACTGCAGTTTGCAAGATGCTCACGTGACTCTAAATTCGGAAAGATTTCCATTTCTCGATTTAAATAATAATTTTGCCACTGGAGAGTACGTGGGCTTGTACAGAATGGCGCAGCAATTTAGGCAACTTTGCTACGATACCAACGATTTGAGTTTCGACTTGCTTCAGTTCGAGAAAGCCTATCCTCTTGTGGTGTTGGATTGCTCCAAACAATCCGAGAGGCTTCAATCCGGAATCGTGGACGTACAAGTCAAACTGAAGTTTAGAGTGGCGGTACCAGCTAACACTACTTGTCACGCCCTGCTCATTGGCGATAGGAAAATGAATCTAAAATTGGATAGAGGCAAAGTCGAAGTTGTTTATTAAATAATATCGATAATAATAAAAGAGATAATATGGCACTCAACACAAAACCGCGAAAAAAGAAAGGTGGCTTTTTACCGTTGGCATTGCTAGGACCAATTTTAGCTGGGATCGGAGGATTGGCGGGAGGGACGGCGGGGGTGGTATCTGCCGTAAAAAAAGCACAAAACGATGCAAAAATTCTAGCTGAACTCGTACGACATCACAAGCAAGTGGAAGGTTCCGGCTCGAAGAAAAAAAATTTAAACAGAAAAAGAAGCAAAAAAAAAATCGCCCCGTGGCAGAGGTCTATACTTAATCGAGTGTTAAACACCCAGTGTTTAATCGACTTTGATAAACCTTTAACGAACTTTGATTTGAACGGATTGGCAAAATTAATGAAAATTCCAAAATTTAGAGGTACTTTTAGTAAGGACACGCTCCCTTAAAACGTTGGCCTAGTGGCGAAAATGGAATCGTAAATTTGGAAGATTTCCACGATGGAGAAGGAAATTACTGGGTAGCCTATTCCACCGTTTCGGGAGAACCCTGTTATTTCGATAGTTTTGGAAACATGGGTCCTCCCCAGTCCGTGGTTAACTACTTGGGACCGGGAATTAAGTACAATGACAAACTCGTGCAAAATTTTGACCAGATTTGGTGCGGACACTTTTGCTTATTTTTCCTAAGTGCTTTCTCTAAGGCACGTAATTACGAAGCTGTTTTAGATAGGATGAGGCGAGTCATCTATTGAAAAGTTACATGCAAGTCTAACTGGAAATAAACGTCTTCTGGGTGAAACTCTTCGAATGTCTCTACCGCGATGAGCAAATTTTTTTCTATTACGTAAGGATTTTCGAAAACGGTAGCTGTCGAATGTTCGTAATTTAAAGGGCGCTCGTTCCTATTTTACATTTAGCAACGAGTGCAACACTCGGGTCACTGCAGTAGAAAATTGCTTTATGAATTAAACCTGGACTCATACACACGAAGCTCGAGAGAGGACTGGAATTAACGAACCAATCGCTCTTTTTTTACAAAGGGCTTTTCATGTTGAAACTGATCAGCATGAAACTGTTTTCATGCACAAATTTCTTCGTAGCCGCATCATTCGGTAAAGTGGGTTCGCTTAGATTTCTAATCGGTTTGTTAGTGGCATTAAAGTATTCTTTTTGCTCATCTTGTAACAAGCAATTGCTGTCGATAAATCCCATAGTGACTGCATCGTTCGGTAAAGTGGGTTCGTTTAAATTTCTAATCGGCTTGTGCGTCGCGTTGAAGTATACTTTTTGGTCGTCTTGTAATAAACAATTCCTATCAACATACACTTTTGTTGCCGCGTCAGCCGCGTGCCGGGGGAATGCTATGTCCTTAATATGCTTCTTCTTTGCGGAAAAATTCCCGTCTGCCTCATCTAAGTACAACGTATTTTTTTCGATGTTAGAAATGGCAGACGCCAATTTGTCGGAGAGAAGAGTGCTCGCAGGAGGCAGTTCGGTTTTAAGTTTCTGAACGTCCGTTGCCAGAGTACCGATCTGAGAATAATTTACACCGTCTTCAGCTTCGACTGCTGCTCCTACTTTAGTTACACACTTGCTTTGCATGTCGTAGTTGTTTTCGGGGGTTAGCACGTACCCTAGTCTGGGCTGTCCTCTCGGACCGACTCCCATCCCTTCGCCCCCTTCCCCCCTCGTCCTTTTCAATGCTTGTCCAAATTTATTGACCGACATCCTTTTTTTAAATACGAGAAATTTTTTTTTAAATGGATCAATGAGATTCATTCCTTAAAAAAAATTTCTTATATAATCAAAGGAACAACCTCAAAATAAATAATAACCTCAAAATAAATAATAACCTCAAAATAAATAACAGCTTCAAAATGTCTCAACCATCCTGGCAATCAAACCTTTCCAATCTCTGGCAAAAAAACTTGCTGAAAATTAAGAATGACAAAGGTACAAAGCTAAACAACGGTATAAAGTTTTCCTTGTCACCTTCCATCCAATTTAAAGATTTAAATGGTTTGGGAAATCCCATTTCGGACGAAAAATCAAAGTATAAAGGGTGGATTTCACCCATCGACCCGGAAACTCAAAAAGTGTTGAAAACTCTTAAACGCTATATTTGCAAGAAACTGGAGATCGACTTTGACGAGCAAAAACCCGTATCCATGACTATGTTCAATTATCCCAATTCTATGCATGCAGCTTCCTCCTGTTATCCTCATTGTGAAAAGGCGAACGAAGGTAACTGCTGTGTCTTAGAACTTGGGTGTACGAAAATATTCACAAAACTAGTGAGAAACTTAACAAGAATGTTATCGACAAACCCTGGTTTAACTTGCCGTCTTACAACGCTCTAAATTCCACGGAGGTGACTGGCAAAATTACCGCCGTGTACGTCATCGGCGATTCTCCCAGCAACGTGAAATTGTGGTGCAACGTGGACTTTGGAATAGCTCATTCCGATACTTCCAACGACAAATTTTCCGACGAAGACTTTATGGGTTTGGTATCTCTGTAAACATTAAACAAATGTGTAAGTAAATAAATAAGTAAACAAACGCTATGGAAATTAAAAACTACGACTTTTTTGCGCCTAAGAAAGAACCTAAAAATCATCCATTCCTATCTTCGAATATCGGATGTTCAAATTGCGGAAAAACTAACTTGTTGTTTAATTTTATCTGTAACGAAAGATGGCTCGACTACGACCGGTTACTTATTTGCAGTAAAACTTTATGTCAAGCAAAGTACAAAGCTTTGCAGTCTATATTCAGTGAAATTGAGGAAAAAATAGGACGGAATGTCGCTTTTTTTCACGATTCTCAAATTGATTTAATTCCGCCCGAAGAACTGGACCCAAACTTTAGAAACCTGATTGTTTTTGAAGATTGCCTTCTAGACAAACAAAAAAACATCGAACGTTACTTTGCTCAGGGACGTCATTCGAACACCGATGTTTTTTATTGCAGTCAGTCCTACACGAGAATTCCAAAACAAGTGGTCAGAGACAACGCAAATTTATTAATTCTTTTCCCCGTCGACGAGTTAAATTTAAAACACGTTTACGAAAATCACGTTGGGCCCGATATGGAATTTTCGGACTTTAAAACGTTGTGTCAAAATTGTTGGAAAACGCCTTACGGGTTTTTATCGATTAACAAAACGTTAAACGAAGGGAGATATAAACGTTCGTTTTTACTTATTAAACAAAAGAATGGAGACAAAACGTGAAATCGCAAAACTCAAAAGACGTTTAACTAAAAAGTTTTTAAATCGACGTTTGGGCGAGAGAGATCAAGAAGATTCGCTACAAGATTTTTTTAAGCCGGTAGTTGGCGTTCTAAAACTAAATACCGGCTTAAAAACTCTAGCCACACAAACTAGTCCCATTAAAAACGTTCTAGCCACGCAAACTAGCCCCATTAAAAGCACTCTAGCCATGCAAACTACACCGATTAAAGCGCTCAAAGAAGAAGCATCTGCAGATTGGGAGGACTTCGAGGAGGAAGAATTGGATTTATCACCGTCCATTTCCGAAGTTGCTACTCCTACTGAGAAAACATTGTCGTCCCCTCTCGATTTCAGTCTCGCAGAATATTCAATTCCATCAGCCCCCGTCATGCGAATTGTCCCCGAAAAAACTGAATATGCATCCACGAGCACAGGCGCCAGACACACCCCTACATATTTCGCGGTGCAACATACCCGAATTTTTACTCCACCCGAGCTCCCTAATATAGTCACTCTAAGGTCACTGGATAGTCTGTTACCGGGTCAAAATCCTGGAAAAACTGTAAATTTTACTTGATAAAATTCTTTGAAAATCCCAAGGAAACGGACCCTGTTTTGGGGTTACAATACGATAGGACAAAAGGTGAGCTAACCTTCGGTGGTAAAGTGGTTAAAATTTTCGAGAATGACATTGTGGTCGAAGGGAAGCAATACTTGGGTAGACGCGGGCTTTGGAATTTGCTCGTTTTCAAAGATTAGAAAGAAAGAACCATCTCGCCGGATGTTACCGCAGCTTACGCGGACATGTTAAAAAAATACTAACGCCATTTATCACAACAACGATCCAGCTACTCATAAACCCAAGTCTAATCGTAGTGCGAAGTACAAATTTGTTGTCGCTCCGATTTTGGAAGACATGAAAACTAAGAAAAAGGGGACGGGCATGGTTAAAAAAGCGGGTAACAGGGTCGATTATAAATATTACAACGATCCTAACGACTTGATAAATAGACTGAGGCTTTTGTAACAAATCCACTCTGGCAGGTCACGACAGGCATAGAAACGAGATGGTCGAAATTTTATCTGAAATGCAGCAAAGACAAATCATAAGTACCCGGGAGAAAAGGGTGGCTTATAAAAATGTAGGTTTAGGTTAAAAAAATCGTATATAAACAAAGAACAATGGAATCAAAAAATATAGGACGAGGTATTGCGTCAAATGTAAATGTCGCACTTCCGACAGTGCCGAGCCATCTGTTATTATCACCGCAAAAAATAACCGGCAGATGCAAGTTGTTTTTTGCGGGGAGTGCGGGACGAAAAGAGCTTCCTTTATCAAGTCTGGGAAAGGAATCAAAAATAAAATCATAGATAAGTTACCGCTCGAGCTGCATTTACCGGGCTACCAATACTGTGGCCCAGGAACCAAACAGGAGAAAAGATTGGCTCGAGGAGCTCCGGGAATTAATAAACTGGACGAAGCGTGCAAAGAACATGATATCGCTTACTCCGAAAGCTCTGACTTAAAAGATCGGCACGCCGCCGATAAAGTTCTAAGTTCCAAAGCTAAAAAAGAGTGAGAGACGATCCTTCTCTGGCGTGGAGAGAAAAGCTAGCCGCTTCGATCGTTAAGAAAATCATGAAGACAAAACTTAGGTTCGGTATATGAAATAAAAAAAATGGATCAGCTCGTAAAAGAACTTCACAAGCAAACCCGGAAAAATTTTCCGAGACGGAAAGTGATTGTACTGAGCCTGAACGATCTGTGGCAGGCTGACTTGGTCGAAATGATACCTTACGCTAAGCTAAATAAAGGGTTTAATTACTTACTAACCTGCATTAACGTCATGCCCAAGTTCGCTTGGGCCATTCCTCTTAAATCTAAATCTGGTGTAGACGTTACCGGAGCTTTCAAGAAAATACTCAACGGAGCGACACCCCTAAAAATGTACAAGTCGATTTAGGTAGCGAGTTCTACAATAAAAACTTCAAAGCTCTACTTAAGCGCTATAACATTAACATGTACTCTACGTACTCCGAGAAGAAAGCGTGCGTGGTAGAACGTTTCAACAGGACGCTGAAAACTCGAATGTGGAAAAGGTTCACCAGGCAGGGAACTTACGAGTGGGTGCACATTATCGACGAGTTAGTTTCCAATTATAATGCTACAGTTCATTCCACCATAAAACTTAAACCGAGTGAAGTAACCAAACGCCACGAGCCGCTGTTGAGACGAACTAGCTCTAAACAGTTGTTGGACAAACCCAAATTCGCCCTAGGAAATAAAGTCAGGATTTCTAAAGTTAAGAAAATTTTCGATAAGGGGTATTTACAAAATTTTACTAACGAAGTTTTCACGATTCGCAAAGTCCAAAAAACCCAACCAGTTACTTATCTTTTGAAAGACGAGTCGGGTGAACCGGTGCTCGGAGGTTTTTACGAAGCGGAACTTCAAAAAACTCTAGTTCCCGATTTATTTTTAGTAGAAAAAGTACTGCTTAGGAAGAAAGGAAAAAATGGAAAAATGCTTTACTTTGTTAAATGGAAGGGCTATGATGCCAAGTACAACAGCTGGACGGACAATATTAGCAATCTTAAATAAATAAATATGTTCTTAACATAAAAAAAAAAAAAATTTCGACGTAATAAAAATAAAAAAATTAATTTCTTCCCTTCCGTTCCCTTCCTCCTTTTTTTTTCTTCCCTTCCTCATTTTTTTTCTTCCTTAATAATAAAAGAGATAAATATTTTACAGTGTAATAATGGATAAGAAAACCTTCACGTGCATGTACTGCGCTAGCATTTTCCCATCGCAAGCCGAGCTGTGGGACCATCTACGGTTCCATCACCCATTTGATGCGGAAGAATGCACTTGCTTCCACAACGAGCTACCTGACTTTCTCAAGAGTCAGTCACCCCCAACGTGAGAAGAAGGATTGGGTCACCGGCAATACGAGATGCCTCTAGTGGGGGAATGTGTCATCGGTGATCCGCTTCAATTCCTCCTTTCTATACGTGTGGCACTGCAAGTGATGCTAGAAGTTTGTTTACGTCAGCTTGTAAACTGCAAAGCCCAGATCAGCTTGGGTATAGAGTTTGCTAGGGACGGATCATTAATTCAAGCAGGGTTCTGGTCGAGATATTCTGAAATACACAATCCCAACGACATTCCCGCATTGCTGGACAAGGCCTTTGAAAAAATCCAACATTCCATCGATGCTTTCGCCGAGCGGGGCAGTGGCTGGGTTATATCTCACATCCATAACCTGGTAATCAGAGTGTCGAAATATACACCGCTGCGAGCATCGTCATACATCCCTCTTCCAAAAGCGCTTGCTTGAAAGCAAAAAGCCATAGTAAACGTTCAGAATTTAGATGATCAGAAGTGCTTTCTATATTCCGTACTGGCCGCGGCTTTGCAGTCGGACACTGTCGACCCGGACGATAAACCGCGAGTTTGAGGATATGCTAGATACTTCCATGCTGTCCTACCCTACTAACATCACCAAAATCGACTAGTTTGAAAAGGTGAACGATCTATCGATCAACATCATCGGTTATAGCAACGAAGAGGAGTTACACCCGCTTCGCATCTCTAAAAACTTGGACGGACTACCGATCGACCTTCTCTATCTGTACGAAGGTGACAACAAAACCTTAAACACCCATTACTGCGCTATTACCGATGTAGCTGCATTTCTACGCTATCGAGGTTCGGGCTCTCATGCTAAGTTCTATTGTAGGAACTGCTACGCCTGTTTCAGAAGAGAATGGATGCTCCTGGCTCATAGGAAAGAATGCGTCAAAATAAACTCCGTACAAGCTCTTAGATTCAAGAAACCGGGAGAAAACTTTCTTACATTCAAGCACTTTAACCATCAAAACCCCTTCCCCCACATCATATACGCCGATTTTGAATGCCTCCTTCGCCCAGTCCAAACGGCTCAACCAGATGCTTCGACGAGTTCAACTACCGAAATCCATCAACACTTTCCTTGCAGTTTTGGCTACGTTCTAGTCGGATACGATGGGAAGATTATACGTCACAAGTACCACTTGGGAGAAGATGCGGTCGACGTATTTTATAAATGTATGGAAGAAGAAGCTCGATATTACTCGAACCTGCTGAAAAATGCAAAACCCCTTCAACTCACGCCATCCGAAGAAACCGATTTCAAGAATGCTCTCGTTTGTCATTATTGCGAGAAATCCTTCAAAACGTGTTACCAAAAAGCAAATATCAAAGGAGAATCTAAAGTACGACTCGTTGACAATAAGGTGAGGGATCATTGCCACATCAGCGGGAAATACAGAGGAGCTGCACATCCAAATTGTAATATAACCGCTCGAGAACGAAAAACATTCCCGTCGTGTTCCATGGCTTGGAAGGCTACGACATGCATCTCCTGGTGCCCGCAGTCCACAAGTTTCCGGGCAAAGTAGATGTCATCGCTCGCAACACCGAGAGGTTCCAGACCATAACGATTAAGGATCAAGACAGCAAGATAAATTTTCGTTTTATAGATAGCATCAACTTCTTAAACGCCTCTCTGGATACTGTAGTAAAGAATCGCAGGACCGACAATAGTGGTTTCCCCATCCTCGAGACAGCATTAGACTCCGGATTAAAATCTGCATGGTTTACTGAGGCAACCACTCGGGAAAAGGCGCTGAACCTGTTAACGCAGAAGGGTGTTTACCCGTACGAATATATAAGTAACATGTCCGTTTTCGACAAAGAAAATCTGCCGTCGAGACACTCGCTCTACTCCCGGTTGAAAGACGGGATGTCGGCGGGAGATGAGTACGTGCGGGCACTTAACCTCTGGCTGAGTATGAAATCGAAGGTATTTCGTACCTACCACGACTGACGTTTTCTTGCTCGCAGACGTGTTTGAGGATTTTCGAAAATTATGCCTCGAAAACAACAGGCTGGATCCTTGTTATTACATCTCAACTCCAGGATTCAGCTGGGCAGCTCTCCTTAGGATGCAGGAGCCAGAGTTGGAGCTATTAACGCACGTTGGGAAGCACAATTTCTTATCATCAGGCATCAGAGGCGGAGTTTCATTCGTCGCAAAGAGACATTCAAAAGCTAACAACAAACACTTGCCTCTCTACGATTCTAGCAAACCCTCCCTATACATAGTGGACTTGGATACGAACAACCTCTATGGCATCGCCATGTGCGCTCATCTCCCTTACAACGAGTTCCGATACCTAACCAAGGAGGAGATTAGAACCTTGGACGTAGACACCGTACCGGATGATGCCAACGTCGGGTATATATTGGAAATGGACCTCGAGTACCCCATAGATTTGCACGATGCGCACAACGATTATCCACTAGCTCCGGAGAAGATGGATATTGGAAAGGAGCTAATTTCCCCCTATTCTCTGAATCTGGCGGGAGATTTGAAGCACAAGATCAAGTCCTCTTCCAACACCAAACTCGTCCCTAATCTTCTGCACAAGAAGAGGTACATCCTTCACAACAGGAACTTAAAATTCTACCGCCGGCACGGAATAGTACTGCGATGTATCCAAGAGTCTTAGCCTTTAACCAAAGGCCCTGGATGAAATCTTACATCGAATTCAACACCGCAAAAAGGCAAGAATCGACCGCTCCTTTCGCCAAAGACTACTTTAAATTGTTGAATAATTCGGTCTTTGGAAAAACCATGAAAAATAAGCAAGCTCGCCTCGACGTAAAGCTGTGTACCGACGAGAAAACAGCGCTGAAATACACCTACCAACCGCACGCTGAATCCTTCAAGATCCTTAATGAAAACCTTGTGCAACTCAACCGCCGCGTTCATAGCACGCTGTGTGATCTTCCGACCTACTCCGGATTTACCATACTGGAACTCTCCAAACTCTTCATGTTCGAGTTCCACTATGACTACATTCGGCAAAAGTACGTAGACCGTGCCGAACTCCTTTTCACGGATACCGACAGCCTCTGCTACGAAATCGAAACGGAGGACGTCTATCACGACATGCTCGCTGACAAAGACCATTTCGACACGAGCAACTACCCTTCGAATCATCCCATTTTCTCCAGCACGAACAAACAAGTGTTGGGAAAAATGAAAGACGAAATGGGCGGCGTCCCCATCCTAGAGTTCATCGGCCTCAGGTCAAAAATGTACTCCAATAAGCCTATGAAAAAAGAGAATATCAAGAAGACCAAGGGTATTCAAAGCTCGTTCGTGAAGAAGCACTTGAACTTTAGCGACTACGAAGCGGCCCTTAACTTCGCAGCACCTCCGCAGAAGGGAAGCTGGGCCAAGATATCCAGCGTCGGCCACGAACTAAGTACCGTCAGAATATCCAAATCCCTCCTCTCGCCGTACGACGACAAGAGGTATATCCTGGACAACGGCCAAGACACTTTAGCCATCGGTCACTACGATACCGGTGCTTGGGACGAATACGTGGACGAGTTCGACTCGGACGTGGATATAATGAGCGACGAGGAGAGAGAGGAAGAATTGTCATTCCAGTTGGAAGACCGAGAAGCGCAAATACTGACAGAAGCGAAAATAGCCGAGGAGAACAAGAAGGCCAACCGCAAGTTCGTCGTATTGGAGAAACGCCGGAGAAAGTTGGAGGATTTTGAAACGTGGAAGAAGGAGATTAGAAAGAAAGACGCCGTTAGTAAGAAAAAAGCTCGCGCGCTTGAAACGGAGACGTGGAGAGAAGCTAGGTTGAAGAAAGTTGCTATTAGTATGAGCAAGAATTTATAGGGGTTTAGGTATTCTTGGTATGAGTAAATGCCGCATGCAGGAAACGGAGGCGCAGAGAGAAGATTGGCTAAAGAAAAAAGCCACTAGTACGAGTAAGTCCCGCATGCAGGAAACCGAGGCGCAGAGGGAAGATAGGTTAAAGAAAAAAGCCACTAGCACGAGTAAATCCCGCATGCAGGAAACGGAGGCGCAGAGAGAAGATCGGTTAAAGAAAATGACAGCTAGAAAAAGAAATGCTCAACTTCAAGAAACGAAGGAGCAAAGAGCTGTTAGACTAGAGAAAAAAGCTGCTAGTAAAAGAAAACTTACAGAAAACGAAACTGAGGATGAAAGAAAAATTAGATTGGAGAAAAGACGAGCTCGTGAGATGTGATTACGATGATCTCCGAGCCACGTGGACATGGGCCTACTGGGGAAACCACGTAAAAAAATAACGTGCCATGTGCTTTACCTCCAGGGTGGTGTGGAAAGAAGCATTACATTTCTTAAACTCATGGAGCATTTGAGGGTTCCCGTTTTTGAAACCTCCAAATGCTGCCATTTTTTTACATTTTGAAGCATTTTGAGAGTTCTCACAATGAGAATGCTCAAAAGACACTCGCACTGATCCACGTATGACTTTGCCTAGAGGCGGATGCATTTGGTTGTCAATAAGACTTACGTAGCAATAGGACATTTTTTGGTAGCAAAGGACACCGAGGTAGCAAAAGGACACTTTCCCATCTTCCAGTATGCAAAAAGGCAATAAGACTTACGCAACAAATGGACACTGAGGTAGCAAAAGGACACTTCCCCACCCCAAGACGTCACTTCTGAGTGACATCACTTCTGGTCTATGCCGCTCAGGAATGTAGCAAAAAGGACTCAAAATGTAGCGCATTGCACTTTTCCACCCCTGCAGTAAACCTGAAGTAAACCACCCCTGCAGTAAACCTGAAGTAAGCGATGGTTGCCGGATTTACTTCGCAGTAAACCCGTAGTTTGCTTCATAGGTTTTCTTCAACAGCAACTAGACTTAAAACTATAGCAAAATGCCCTTCCCCATCCTTGTCGAGTTGGATAATATTCATAGACCGGAAGTGACGTCACGGGGGGGTATGTGTGTGTGTTTGTCCTCAAATCGCCCTTTCCCACTACTATCAAAGGCTCGGAATATACATTGCTATTTGGATGCACAGTTTCACTCAGAACGATTAGTTGAATTGATTTCTGCGTATCCCACGTATAATGTAGAGACTTTGCACTGGCATACTAAAAACGAAAATATTATTAGTAATCCCACGGTCAACATATTTGTATATATGTATATATACACCTCTTCTCCTCAGAAGTAGGAGGCTAAAAATGTGAGAAATATGTCGAAAGTCAGGAAGTTGATCCATTTTTAGTGTAGGCAAATTATTAAGCAACGAGAAGGGTCCTAAATGCCTCAAATTAACGAAAATCTACCCTCTGCAACATTCACACAACAATCGACAACAACACCGTAACAATATGTGATGTCATCGATTGTTGACAGATTTTTTCGCGGAAGCTTCAAAGTTTTCAGGAACGTGCGGCAACAATGTATTGTGGACAACAGTTAGTGTGAGTGGCAGTATCTGAATAGCCCTCGTTCAAGAATGAGGTACATGCAGTTCACGGGTGGGTAAGCTGTTGGAGTTACTTTATGGCTATTGAAAAGGCAATACAACAGAAAACCTGTTTAGCAGGAGTTAAATTAAATCACATTACGCAAAGATACAAATAAGATTAAATACTAAAAATACTAAATAACGTAAAGCAAATACATTAACTACCGAAAAAGGTGTAAAGATTATTTTACGTCTGCATTTGTAACATTTCAAACAGTAAGAATCGACCAATAGAGTATACGTTAAACCAACAGCTGGTTCTCACCTCATTTTTAACTTACGAGCAGCTTTGGGTATGAGTTACGACTTGCGTAGGTCTAACTTGTCTAACAGCTCAAAAATTTCTTAAAATAAGTGAAACATGAAAACCGATGTAAACTGTAGTACCAACACAAATTACAAGTGGTGTATGGTGCCTATTGTCGCTGATACAGTGCAGCTTATGCAGCATAATATATTTGAATTAAAAAAAATAATATTGTCTCTCTTCCCCCAAAAAATTATCTTAGTAATTCATGGCACGTCGATGTTTGTAATGTTTTAAACAGCAACATTCGGCCTTTAGTGTATACGTTAACCCATTACATGTTGCACTCGTTAGCAATAATCCAGCGAAATTGTGCTAAAATAAGTGAAACTAGAAAACCCATGAAAAGTGTGGGGTGGGTGAGATCCAGAGAGCAAAATGAGATACTATTTGGCTATTTTATATTTGTCAAAAATTATGGGCGACATGTGGCTCCTGTTTCAATGCATTACACATAGCAGGGAAGGAGATGGCTTCTAAGTGAAAATTCTTAAAATATGCTCAACAACGAAACCCATGTAAAGTGTGGTACTAACAAAAAATAAAAGCGACGTGTGGTTCCCGGTGTTCGGTTCTGGCATCGCTTTTACTGTGAGCACAATTTATTTGAATAAAAGAATAAACTGTACCAAGAGCTGTATAATGGAGGGCTCGACAGAGTATCCTTGATAAAATTACCAAGCATGTTTAGTTCAAGCATGCAGCAACGCACGTGATACAGTGGTGAAACAGCCTTGTAGTGGGGATTGTTAAGGATTCTTCAAGGCAAGGCTGAGTGGGGGAGAAATAGCGTGTTTCACCTCCTGGCACATTGAAGGTTAAGACGCACGGCAGAAGGGGGATGGTTTTTTAAATAGCGAAGCCGTTTTTTATTCAGTTAAATTGTTTATGAACTGAAGCCTTACCAAAAGCACGCACCACAACCTAATAATTTGCTTGATCGTGTTAGATGTGGAATTTCTGTCAGCAGCATAAGAGTTGCAGCATGAAAGCTTCTAGAACGAAGCGGGACATACGGGATGTGCGAGCAAAGCGAGCGACTCCTCCAGTCATAATCATTAAAAACTTGCAGTCGGTTTGTCGGTTTATTTATATGAACGGAAGTAGGAAAGCTAAAAATGTGAGAAAGGTTTCGAAAGACAGGAAATTACTCCGGATGTCGTTAGGTGTATTTTCGTAGTGCTAGGTAAAAGTTTTCCCCTCGAAAAACGCGTAAAACCACTTTGGACCATTGTTGAAAAGAATTTTTGAGGTTGATTGTTAATTTCGTAATATCACATTTTCCTTCTGAGAGGATGGGCTACAATTGTTGAACCATGTAGGCACCGCCTGATACAGTAGAGTTGTCAGCGGAGAACAGTTGACAATCCAAATAGCTGTCATTCAAGAATGAGGCACCTGCAGATCACTGATGGGACGACTGTTGGAGTTGCATTTTGGATATTTCAAGTTCAAACTGCAAATTTGGCCATAAATATAAATGAAATTACATTAAGTAAAAAAAGATTAACTGCTAAATGCCAAATTAGGCCTACTTAACAAATTATATTGATAACAGAAAAGGGTATCAGAAATATTTCTATGTTTGTATTTGTAAAACATCTTAAAAAATTTGTAAAAAATTTGTAACAAACCTTTTGGTACCAAGTAAAGAGGGGAAAAAGTTGATAGGATCAACATTTAGAAAACATTTCAAGATTAAAAGTCAACAGATTACCACCACAGAAGAATATTTCCTTAACTCACGTCATCCCAATTTCTATTGATTTGATTCAATTAACTCTTGTGTTATTTACTGCACTTATTCTTGAACGTCATTTAAACCCATGAACAGTTTGATTTCTTGGTGGATCATAGCATGTCCTATAACGGACAACAATTTGCAAAATGTACGACACATTGTTTTATTAAATTTTTGTAACTGGGAGGAGCATAAATACCTTGAAACCCCTAAAAGTAGGGTTGAGCTCGAGATTAAGGTAAATCCACCAATTATGATTCAATAAATTACACCTTTTCAAATGTATTATATAATTTAGAACCCTAATAGTTAATGAATTCCTACAAAGTGTACACCGTGTTACTGGTAACCAAGCGAACTTTTTAATACACAGAAAATTAAACATCATTGCTTCCTTATAAATAATAAACTTAATCGACGTAAACTAAAGCAATAATAACATTTGATCATCACATTTTAATCACAACAGAAACCGATACAATCAAAAACAAAGGGTTTAGACTGGTTAATGGAATCTCACATTTAGACCTTAAATCCTCGTAAGGTGATGAATATGTTTTTACAAAATGAAACTACTCAGCAGACAATACGTTTATACTGCAGTACGAAATTATTTAAACATCTTCGAGTCACAGTTTTGCAATTCACATTGGAAAAACCTGCATATATAAAGTTATACGTAAAAATACACCAGTGGTAGCATATGAGAAATTCTCACGGCAGCATCATTTCTCTTCTTTTGATTTTTTTGTTAACGAATTCATCATGCGTTGTAATCACTATACACTAATTTATACATTATCTAATTTACTTTACAGGTTTGGTTACAAATGTAGTATGAAAGCCAAATAAAATTTGATGTAATTTGGATTACGAATGCTTTTCGAATGAACTAAAAAACGAATAATACCTTGCAGAAAGGCTTTAAGAGTTTTTCTTGTTTTACTGATTTTAAAGATTTTTCCCTTAATGCAGCTATACGGCTTTATCATTTTTTCTTAAATACTGCTGTTTTATCAATTAATGATAATATTTATCAACAATTATTTCTAACAGACCACAAAGAACTGCCAAAATAAGTGCAAGTATGAGACAAACATAGAGTCCGATAGCTTCTTCAATTCGTATGGAATTAATTACGTTTGTGGTTGAACATTCATATGGGTCAGGCTTAACAAAATATTTTGCCCATTCTTTTTTAAGTACTCCATTAGACATCATTGTAATTAGCCTAAAACAAAAGTAAACAATTGTCAAGCAACAATTTGGCATTCAATCTTCATTAGTTGGGAATAAAGTTAAGAGCTGAGGAAGCGAAGCAAACGTGGACAAATATTCGACTGAAATAATTTGGACTTATGTTGTATGTTTGTGTGTTCAGAACATGATAACGTTCGCAGGTTTGTTCAATTCGATTTAAATATCACGTGTGGGGACCTATGGTGCATGAAATGCACGAGTTAGAATATGAAATTTTTATCTCAAATATTTACGGAAATTTTCGTTTTTTTCTCCTTTGAAGGGTTAAGTCGATTTTTAGTAGCAACGGTAAGTGAGCCCGGTCAATCAGGCTGTAGTGGCTAACAGCACTACATGAACAACACTAAGCCATTTGAATACCATAATATACAATAGTGACAAGTGGGTATTTCTTTACACCATACCAAAAGTTCTTTTAGTGTTAAGATAGCAGACAATAACTACAAATGATAAAAAAAACACTATGACTGCCACTTTAGGTGTATTAAATAATGCTGTCGCTATTTTCATAATTTCTTCAGCAAATGTGTGCATGGTGGCGCATGATGTAAGATCTATCACAAAAAGAAACATAAAACCAGCAAATTACGAGCAATATCTCAGTTAGTATTGTGGTGATGCCTCAAGGAACCTTGCTTGTAGTGGATTGATATTGATACAACTACATTACTTTTATTATTCAACCCATCCAGTGTCATTTCGTGCGATAATTAAGAGACGACACCCGGTCACCGGCTAAGCAACAAGTAAAGGGTATAACAGAATGTGTGGACCACGGGGCACTGTTTCCTTGTAACACAGCCAATGGAATTGAAACATGTATGAGCATATAGAGGCATTGGGGGACCGTTTGCATGTGTGAATTTAATTGACCTAGAAATGCCCATTCAAGGTCATTATGTTTGCGTTTTTTTTATCCGACCATTGTAGACCACTATTGTAAATTTGAAAAATATAGGGAATCATTAGATAATGCCACCCAAAGGACAGAACGAAAATAGCTTAATAAGTGCAAATGTTAGAGACAGCAAAAAATAAGAGCACTATTGTGGGAGCATCTTAGGCAACTAGCTGCCAAGGTTCACTACTTTGCACATTAAACTTTTTATTAGCAGCATTCTTTTATTCATATTGTTTACAATTATTAACGGATTTTTGTTATGTATTTTTGGATGGTGTATATGAATCTCTACATCTTTCAAATTTGCACCATTGGTGTACGATGCTCAGTTCAAAAGTTGGAATGTGATGACCTTGATATCCAGGTGTACTGAACTAATATGCAAACGGCCATTAGATCACCCAGGTTTCATTTTGATCAAAGATGTCACATGGAAAATTTGAAACCATTCCGTTGTTTCTGTTGTGTCATGTTGCAAATTAGATAAGAAAAGTTTCCACTTGTTTAAAATTACCACTGCTACAGACGAAGCAAAGAAATGTGTCTATTGAGCTTAAGGTGATGCCCACCGAATGGACATTATCTCCGACTATTGTATGGCTGCATCATTGATATGGTTACCATAGATTGATGGGTAGAGCGGTGGGCTCGTGTTGTGTATAGAGTATGTTTGAAAACTTCAAGCGCATTCGGCTGTCACATGTCTCATTGCAGCATGGCATGGCAGTGTAGTGTTCGTTGTTATTCTCTGTACAATGCTATCAGTCAAGATTAAATAAATACAGATGCAAACCTATTTGCGTTGCCTTTTGGACTTAAATGTCTGACTGCCTGAGCGGGGAATCGAACCCACGACCTTTGAAATCAAAGGCCGGAGTCCTAACCGCTCAGCCATACTGACATGGCCATAAATGAAAGCACAATGATGTATCATTCTGCAAATATGCGATAAGCAACGCTTTAAAATTGCTTGTTGACTTTCCGCATTTTCGGGCAAAGTGGCAGTTGTGATTTGTTGACTTTTAGTGTGGACGGAATCAGTTGGGCATTGTTTTTATTTTTTGATCCACAGCAACAAATGGAGCTGTGATGGAGTCAGTGATCTAGTGCAATCAATCAAGCCTTACGGTCTCACTTTCGTAGCAGTTGCTTGAATAAAGCCACCATTGTTTTGACCTATATATGTTAGCTAAACGAAGAACTCAATTTTGAGGTCACTCTGAAAAAATTATTGAACTCAAGACTGAAATATTTAGGAAAGGTTACACCAGTTCAGCTAAAAAAAAATACAAACTTGATTGACAGAATCAAGCCATCTTGGATTTTCTGCACGGATTCACATTCAGTTCAGGAAACTGCTAATCAGACTAATTTGTTGCTATGTATACCATCAGATATAAAAAATAAAAAAATATTTTAATCCAATTATTTTTAGTGCTTTAGATTTGTTGTTTGCAAAAAAGAACAGTTTTTTTTTAAACACCCATTGTCATTCAGAATTGCCTTATATGTAATGTAATGTTGGTTCTTCACACCCAAAGGAAAGAAGTGTGAAAGGAGACAGCAAGGCCGGGGCCACTGACGCAGTTCCCAAGTTTAAAGAACAGATTATTTTAAAATTATCCACTAAAATAGTTTTGTGGTCTCTTCAGAAAAGGGCTTAAGTCTACCCTGTCCAGACCCCGATGCAATGCGAGAAAGGACTCAGACTGGACCAGCTCAAAAGGTAGAGAATTCCATGGTGTGACAACCTTTACAGTAACTACCAGCTTCAAACAGATACAGCCAGTATACGATGGCACAAACACGTAAAAAATAGTACAAATAAACTTACTTCCTGGAGAATATTTCTCTATACGACGACTTCTTCTGAAATACTACATAAACAGACCGTTTAAGATATTGTTGTTTTATGATGTATACGCTACAGTCAGACGCAGCGATGTGTTCTGCAAACATCTGAGGTACAACAAACACGCATTTTTCTTCCTTTGTTTGTTCCATGCCTTTGGGGATGGGGGAGACAATACCTCTTTGATTTGCTTCTATATTTTTCCACACTCTTTGGTAGATGCCAGAAGTGGATTGCTGTTTGAGAAAGATAAATCACAAAATTAAACAATAGGGTTCCTTGCTGTGCTAAAGCTAAAGATGACGGAATTAGCTTGCTGTTTGTAAAAGAAAAACTGGGGTTGAATTTTAAAGTACATGGAAGTAAATTCTAGGGCGTTTATTTTCCTCGAAGCAAGAAAAAATGTTAAGTAGTTTACTGTTTGGAAAAAAATTGGAGTTGGATTGTAACGTGCTAGGAAGTAAATTCCAACACAATTATTTTCCTCGCAGCACTAAAGCTAAAAATGCAAAGTTGCCTGATGTTTGTAAACAAATTGTAGTTGAATTGCAAAGTGCTAGGACGTAAATTCCTGCACATGTATTTCACTCGCAGTGCTAAAGCTAAATATGCAGAATTGTCTGCTGTTTATAAATTAGCGAAAGTAGCTAAAAAAAAGTCACACAAATTTCGAAATTAAAAAAAAAACTTTACTCCCTCCACACCCACCCTTGCCACCTTTACCACACTGTTGGGATTGTCTGGCTAAACTTAATAATGCTGCTGGATGCAAGACATTGCCGATGTCTGTGTTAACTAATAATTGCTAATCAAGGCAATAATTAGTCAGTTTTCCTGAATCAAAGTTTCTCAAGTTGCCATAATTAACTTACTTGAAATGCAACCTGCTGAAACGTAGTCTGTTCAACAGCAAAGTTATAACTTCCATCTGCCAGAACATCATCGAAGTTTTGAAAGATAATTTTTGTCTTTTTAACTGATAAAAAAAACGTCAAAATGGAGCCATACGTAGCGCTTATTGTAAGCATAAACACAAAGAATAGAACCATGATCATAAGGCAAGACTGCTTTCGAGGTAAAGTAGGCAAGTCTGGAAAAAAATGTTAAATAAGACACATTTGTTCAATAGTGGATCTGCTCATAGATAATCAAAACAACAGGAGTGTGTGCAGCTAATTAGTGTATGCAGGGCCATCAACAGGAATGTCCGGGCACAGGGAAAACAAATTTCTCAGACACTTTGCTTGTGGGGATAGGACACTGAGACCCAGCCAGGGAAGAACAAAAAAAGAGCAAATATTACCTTTTGGGTATTTGATTGTACTGTACGTAAGAAGAGAAGTCAGCTGAGAAGATTTCTATAATTTTATTTTAGATGTATTAACTACCATACAACTCATCTGACTCCTCTACCTTGATTACTTTTCACGTTAAAAACGACAAACTAAATTAAGTAAAGGTTGATGCTCAAAAAACGCCGACTGTTTGGAAATAATGCACAAGGACACGCGGTGCCCGCGGGCGATTGTTTCTGAACGAAAGGTTGAGGGCTTTAACCGCATGAATATCCCGCTCGTGATAACAATTGAACAGCATATTCCTTGGCAATGTCATTGTCTGTGCAACAATGTCTATCACTCTGTTCAAAAGGGCTATTGTAAAACTTTTCTGAAAATTTTTTAAGAGAAGTTGTTCGAAGGAGTTATTCGTCGTTGAGTTTTCTTTGCATGAACAGTGATGGGGCATTCGGAATCGAACAACATAGCATAAACAAGGTCTGCTTATGCGAATGCCCAAGAGTTCTACTATTACGATACTTTGTGGCGCAATTTCTCATTTCCAGCAAGAATGCTCTGGTCACAAATAAATTTTAATGGAAGTTGTCTAAAGTGGCCGTTCGTTGTTGAGTTTTGCTGCTTGAAAGGTGATGGGGTGCCTCGTAATCAAGCAGGAATCAAATTACAATGCACTGCGCAAGAAAAGTTAAGACTTATGTACACGCCACCACCTAGCAAAGTCTAGTAGTAGGCTACCTATAATAAGCAGGCACTAATGGTTAGCCTATCGTAATGGGAGATCCGCTTGTGCCAATATGAAAACAAATTCGAATACATAAATATTAATGCAAATCTGCCTCTGCCAATGAGCCAGTGCCGCATATTTAGCTAAGAGTAGAATAACTGCCATATTATACGAAAGCACACGTTATTGACGGGCAGTGGCATAACTGACGGGTGGGGGGGGGGCGCGGAAGCACCTTCCAAGAACGAGAACGAGATGAAGGAACTTAAACATCTACAAAAAAATTATTTACTCAAAAGAATGCCTGCGCTAATCCCAGGCTTATCGTATGGCCGTCATTACAGTTCCATTATTAGATACAGATAGTGATGAAGATGTGGCGATATCAGTGTAGTGTATAAATACAAATACAAATTCGAAACCACTGTCAGATAGATTAGTAGCACTACAGCTACAACGATATTTTAATGTTTTGTTGATACTTCAATGATGTAAAAAGTGCGAGCAAATGAATAGTTTTTGGCCCGCAGTTTTCAAAAAAAGCATTGTTAGAAATTATTTTTCCAGGCCAATATCTCGGAAAGTGTGTATTCATGGTTTCATATGACCCTGTTTTAGCAATGCTTTTGGTGATAAACTGCTATAATTGGGCCAGGTTTCTCATACAAGATACCTCGTCTTCATAATGGTTTGGTGTTGGTGCGAAGAACACACGAGAGCAACGAGACAGACGTGCTAGCAACAGTAGCTCCAACGTTAAAATACCAATAGCCTACACAATGTGTCAGGAAGTGTGTCCCTGTCACTACAGTTGAGATGACTAACGTGCTGAATTTATGTTAGCAGTCCGAAAAGATTCTTCTAAGGTCTTTACTAGTTAGAAATGTTATTTCCTAAGTTTTTGTATTCTAGTTTTGAATGTGGTGTTCTGTTTGTGTCGATGTTTTGTTTATATGCAACTTTCTTGTTGTAATAGATGCATCCACATAAAATCAACACGTATTGCACAACGAATGTATTTTATTTTATAGTTCAAGCTTCAGAATACGGGATATACTTGGACTTTTCTCGTGCCATTTTTTTTCTGGGCCCAAGGCAAATATCCCCCTACCCATCGATGGCTCTGATTATAAGGTATGCACATTTTAGTACACTGTAGTGATGCCAGATGGTGCGGCAATATAGTGCATGTGCCCATATACCTGCAATGGAAACTGGAACTTCGTGAAGACAACCAAATTTGATTAAGGTTAGCATAACTTATGAATAACTAATCGTCTATTTCTTTTTTTTAGTATTATCTGGTATTGTTTGGCAATTAACACAAGTCTTATTGAAAAACAAAGTACCTGAAATTACCCAAGACGACGTGGCTCACACCTCTAACCATCTCATTATATATGTGGTGAATGCTTCTAACACATTCCTTAATCCTTAACCACTATAGATACTCCTGACCTAGCAGTAAAGTAATAGAATGATAATCTACTTAGGTATCTGTTTTGCTCTTGACATAGGCTCAGTTTAGAATCCTAATAGGTTAGATTTAGAATGTTAATACATAGTAATTTAATAAATTAACTTCTATCGTAGCAGGTTCGTGACGATTCTTTCCCAAAGTGACAGACAGTGCGACAATTTGGTCCCTTTTAAAATAAATAATATAATATAAAATGTAATATAAAATAAAATTGAAAAAAAATTCTGTTACGCAAAATAAAAAAGAAATCGCTGAACTGTGTAGGTAGACAGTACTAAAAAATCTGGTTTTTTTTTTAATTTGCGTGGTTTGCAATGCTCTATATTTTCCTGTACTTCCTCTGTTTTTGAAGTTTCGACATTGTTCCAATATTTAGTGGAAAATTTCCTATATATTCGGGTTTTTGAGAAACCAAACGACACCTGTTACCTTCCATGCACGTGTAATAATCTGCCATATTATGTCTGTGTAAAGCGATTAAAGTGATTGCGCTTATTGTTAATTACACGGTGGATTTTCGTGATATAAGCTAATAAGGTGTTGATAACTCCTTAACAATTAGGTGTATTTTGATTCTGTAAACTGTGCACCTTACTGGTAACACGATCATATAATTAAAATTGTTTAATACTAACATGTGAATGAGCGACTACAGTTAGGCTTATCACTGCTAACTAGCAAGGCTCCAAAATCTAACCGGAACCCAGTATACTAATGCAAATTTTAACATAAATGTTCCGAATTGTTAATTATTCTTAATTTTTTTAAACTATTTTTTCGACTGTATTTTGCTTACACTTCATATAAAGTAAAATAGGCTAACCTATTGTATTTTGCGCTTTTAAAATTTGTCTTATAAAAGTCTTGCATTTTGCTTCATACATCCCCATTTTTCTATATGTACGCTGCTAATATTGGCTGTTGTGCATGAATTTGTTATCACTTGCACATCAGCCTCAGTGCATTGAGAACCACGGAGGTGATGCTGCTTCATGTGGGATCAATACGTGGAACATAAAACACTAGGTGTGCACTAGGGGTCGGACGAATATTCGAATGTTCGTTTGTTAATATTCGAATATTCGCAAAAAAAAGTTTGGTGTAATTTTTCGTTTTTATTTTTTATTTTTGAGTTGGTTATTACGTTTTCTTGTGGGCTTCTCAAGACCCAGCCAGTCTGCACTATGGTTCCTTCACTTCCAGGGGTGGCAGGGAATGAACAAGCTGATTCTGCTGCGAAAGGGGCCCTTTCTGGCCCTCTCGGTAGGGATCTCAGCCTTGTTCCCTCAGATGCCTTTCCAACTTTGCGTCTGAGGTTACACGCTTTTTGGCAAACCTTGTGGGACAGACAGGACGGTAATAAGTTACGGGCCATTAAAGGCACTGTCGAGGAGTGGCACTCGTCGTGTCGCCGCAGTCGCCGTGAGGAGGTTGTGTTGGCCCGTTTGCGAATTGGGCACACCCGACTTACTCACTGTTTCCTTTTGCGGGGGGTTGACCCTCCTGAATGTTCTTGGTGTCGTCGGCCACTTACGGTCCGGCACTTACTTGTTGATTGTCGCCATCTTGATGGTGTTCGTCGTCGGTTCCATCTTCCGCATGACATTGCGCGTCAGTTGGGCGATAAGTCTGCCCTCCTGTCCGGTGTTTTTCAATTTTTGCAGGAGGTACAGATGTATGACAAGATTTAGATAAGGGGTTTGAATAACATCTCTGTAATGTGTGGTGCAGTGGCAACCCGGACCACTGCACTGTGACTGAGGTTGGCGCTAATGACCAAGTTGTCGACGCGCCATTAAGCCTCAATCCCCCCCCACTTCCTTCCCTCCTTGCCAATATGTAGATATGTAGTGAGAATGAAATATGCGTTATGGATTGATCATATAGAAAAGGAGGGAGGTGGGGGGGGGGGTCGAGATTGCAGATGTATGCAGCTGTTCACCCTGAAACATTTAAGCCATGCCTAGAGGATTAAATTAAACTTCTGAATATATTACGTATGCCCTGCATTGTCAATAAATTAAATAAAACTTAGGTGTCTAATGAAAAATTAATTTTTTGTTGGGGGGGGGGAGGGGTCTGGCCTAAACATGGAAAAATTAATTTATGAACGAATATTCGAATATTTTTTGGCGACTGTTAGAATATGTTTTTTCCTTATTCGTCCGAGTCCCCGTGTTCACTTCATCTATATTATCCCAAAGTATCCGTCCACCAAAACGTCCGTAGATACGTCAAAATATTAGTACACCAAAATCTCACAGGCATTTTTTGAGTAAGATAACATACCTTGGACACCACTCTCATAGGAGATTCTCTATTTGAAACTGGCATTGTCATTTTTTTTCTAATTTATATTTTTTTATACTTGGGGCCAAATTGCCATTTGTGGTCTCTTTATTGTTGTTGTCTAAGGCCGAATTTTCACAACCGAATAGTTTGGCACCCATCGTAGCATCTGGGGACTGCATTGAAAATACGAATATCAGTGCGGTCATCTGAAGAAAAAAATCCGGTGTTTCAGGGAACCAGACCCTGCTTTTCTGATAACTTTCGTCTTAATGGCCATGCACTGAATTTCACTGCAGTCACCGCACAATATTATGGGTGTTTGTTTGTGTTCTTACAGTAGTGTACTTTAAAAATATATATACTCGTTTTTAGTTCGTACTTTAAGCATTCATAAAGCCTTCTAAAACCCGTTGAAGTTGTAATGAGGTGGACCTTTGCAAAGAATCCCTAGGCAAGCATGACTGATTTAAATAGAAACAATTCGCTGGAAATAATCAGATCGTAAATCGCTTGTATGTTTTTCGCTGTTGGCTTGTTTCCGATTTTCCTTAGCATGACTGATTAGCAGCCCCGTACTCTGTTAATAGGCTGCCACCAGACTATAAAGTAAGAATCTGCTGTATCTAACTTCTGCTACGATTAAATGAGCACTCACTTTTTTGTAGAACCTTCCGGGTATTTATTTGCAGGTTAAAGACATTTTTTGAAATAATCAGAGGTTATTAAACTTCAGTCATATATTAGTCATGATGTGCTAACAGCCCTGGGTATCTTGCCATGAACGCGTCCATAAGTACTCGATATTTTAGTTGAAGAAGAAAAAAATATTTACAGCTCTTATTTCCTAATTTCAACTTGAAGTAATATTCTACTTTTGTACCAATAGTGAACTGTGATAATATTGCCAGTGTACGAGTCTCCAAGGATGTAGTCAGGTTCTTCTCGATTGGGATTAGCCATATTAACTGTAAATACACTAGCCATGGCCGACAATCACATACCTAACTACATTCGAAGTTGCTGCCCACTCTAATCATGCTTGGATGCGAATGCAGAACACCTAACCTCTGTAGCCTCTGGTTACGACAGACTGTGATAGAAGACAAAGCTCCCATGTGCACGATCACTTAAATACTAAGGCTGTGCGACGACTTGTATGATAATGACAAATATTTCTTCCTGCAATCCACAATAAACTTCTGTTTACACTTTGGCAAGGTTAAATTTGAACTTTCTCAGCGTCGCCTCTGATTGGCTGAACGTACAAAAAAAAGCGACACACTCATTGGCTGAAAAGCTGTTTACAGGATCCGTTTCAGCTGTTTACAGGATCCGTTTCAGCCATACTAACTAAATATAGTGCAATGCGCTGACATTAATTATTTGATAATTAAGAAATTGAGGTTCAAACATGTTCCTGGCATACAGGAGAACAATGTCAAAGCTTGGAATTTTTCATATGCCTTATGCTTTAGGTGATACTGTTAACTGACAAAAGCTGAGAAAACAAGCCGCTTACTACAACAACAAAAAGGGAAAGTGCTACAAGTGAGATATTCATAATAAGGTTACCATGACTAATAGTTGTCTCGCATCCTGAAAACATAAAGAATCAATCAGCTACTATAGTGCATGCCTTAAATACAACGTCGTATTTAGGCATAACTTGAATTTACTCAAACACTTCGCCAAACAATGGCAGCCATCAATTTAGATCTGAAAATCTTCGACAGTCGAAATACAGGTTACAAAAACTGGGCTTATCAACCCCAAACGGTATACACCTACTAAACAAGCCTATGAGAGGATTTTGTATCTCAGATTTAATGCTTACAATAATGTCGGACACAGTGAGGATCGCGAATGCATTTAACATATTTGAAGACCCAGAGGTAGTGGGGGAATTACCTTAGCAGAAATCAGCAAGGTAAACAAACATTAAGGCCAAAAGTAGACCATTTATCAGAAGCTGTTAAAGAAGAATAGAGCTTTAATCTATCTAGCAAATAACTAATAGTAAAAGGGCTGCTAACCCCTTCATTTAAAAGCAATCTCCACTACGTGTCCCTACTTAACAATCTGACTTAACATGAGGTTACAGTGAAACCCAGAATCATGGCTCCATCAGTAAGTGCCATAGGAGAACATACAATCAATGCAGAGCGTCATGCAGTATTACCAAGACATACCCAATTGAATATTAAAGAAAAAAAACATTTCTTCATTAACTTAGACAAGTAGTTGTATCCTACTCTACACAAAGTAGAAAGAAACAGGTCCAAGTAGCTGCCTAACATACAATTTTTAAGTATACAAAGAAGTTTTATAGGTGTACCCAATAACTTAAAGTTTTAACCACAAACTAGTAAATGCTTATATTTTTATTAAAGAATAAAAAGTTCAGGTAATTTTTTTTACATTTTTTACAGTTAGAAAGTGTAGGAAATATTTTGTACAGAAAAAACCGTAGGATAAAACTGAGGTGTGTTTAGACGTTATAACACACAAGTGCATCGCTTAACCTTTTAGGTACTATTAAAGAGTGAAAACCAAAGGCTCAAATACAGTTAAATAAATACATGAGTTAAAGGTACGATAAGGTAGTTAATTTTTAAGTTCATCCATCAGGGTAAATCTAGAAGTAGACTTAATAGTTATTACTGGGGACTGTATTCGTAGTATACCCTAAAAAGAGTGTAGCCTGGGAAATGACTAACCTTTTTCGCAAAAACACAAAACGTAAACAATTTAGATGTGAAGTCCTTAACAGGTAGTTTTATCAGAAGTTCCTTAGGTTGCACTTCCAACATACCAAAGCTAAATTTACCCACAATTTATACTAGATTATCACTATTTTAATTACACAGAAAAAATCAGAATGGCGTTTTCCACTAGTTTTGAAAATGCTATTCAAAACCAAGTCACAAAAGTGCTCTTCATTCTGTGGCTCAAAAAAGTAATGACCCGTTGCATCCGCATTGAGGTGTTGTTTTCCTCGTTATACCTGATTTCGTAGTCAAGGTCCTGGAGTATAAGACTCCACTATAAGAGTCGTTAATTTGTTCCGGCCATTTGCTTAAGCCGGTTCAGGGGATTGTGACCATTTCAATAACAAACTTAGTACCGTGTAAATATGGCCTAAGCGTCGCTACTACCCATACAAGGCAGGTACATATTCCTTCTCTGTGGTAGCATAGGCCTGCTTCCGTTAGGTGAGCTACCTGGAAAGGTACAAACAGGGGTGTTGCTCACCAGCAATATTCTGAGAAAGGGCCACACCCATTCCATGTTAGGAACAGTCACATTGTACAATAAACGGCTCTTCAAAGTTTTGAGAGTTCAAAACTGGTTTAGAAACCAACGCCCTTTTAAGCTGAGCAAATGAAGCTTGATCCCAATCAATGGGATATGGGGGCCACCTTACGTAATGCATCTATAAGAGGTGCACAAAATTGAGAGTATTTGGATATGTATCTTTCATAACACTAAACTAAACCCAAAAATGAACATATGTCAGTTTTCTTAACTGATCTTTTGAAATTCTGAACAGCTTGTACTTTCAGAGTTTCAGTGGTTCTAAACCCGTGGCCAACTTCCTGTCCAAGGTATTTCACACATACAAGCAACCTGACTTTTCCATGCATTTACAGTAAGACCTCTTCTTTTTACTCACTTAGAAAGCAAACACATTTTTTAGGTGTAGCTTCCACGTTTCAGCACACACGGCCACATCGTTCTGAAGTGGGTCGTGAAGGGTTCCATGCCTTGACAAACCTGCTCAATGAGTTTTCTGAAGCAGAGCAGTGCATTTTTCATTCCCATGTACATTATGATTGGTTCAAACTTTCATATGGTTGAAAACACAGCATCATGACGAATTGCTCTTTCAGTGAGCCCCTCATGACAGAATTGACTACTGTCCTAGGCTTACTGCCTTCTTTGCAGACTATTAATGTAGGACTGGCATATGGAGAATCAGATTCTCGTATGAGCCCTCGCTCCAACATACGTTTAACCCCTGCCACTAGAAGTTTGCGTTCGGTTCAGCCGTGATGGTAGTATCTAACTGGAAAGTTTGTCTCAGTAGTCAACACAATATAATGTGTTACGAGGTTTGTTCGTCCAGACAAGGTAAGAAAACACCAGGGACTTTATCAAAAGTCTCTACAGCTCTTGCCTCCGTTGAGGGGCGATGCTGCCCAACTTCTTGAGTGACCTCAAGTCCTCTTAGCTATTCATAGCACCGTGTCTGAGTTTTCCAGTTCATTGGGAAAAAGATGTGGGGTTCGCGTTCTACACATTTGATATGGTTGCACACACTTTCCTTAACAATATAGGCTTTCAACATATTCACTTGGAAGACAGTAGACTTTTTCTTCTTTCTAATTCTTTCCACAAGCTAATTAGTAATTGACTACTTTTTTGTTACATTACTAGGACCTTTCCAATAGACTTCCAGCTTATTAGTTTACAATCTACATAGCTTCAAGACCATAACCTTATTACCAGGCTGAAACCAGTTTTGCTCTTACTTTTGGTCATAGTACTTCTTGTTGCTCAAATAAGTTCCTTCATCATTTTTCTGGGCTAGGTAGTGAACTCTTCAGCACTATACCGCCAGAGCAACTCTCTTGAGAGGATTCATACACACTGAAGGCAGTGGTTAGAGCTTAGAGCAAACCCAGGATTAGGTACAGTGTTTACCACGTAATCTGTTCGCACTTGCCAAGCAAAACTACAAACCTTACGCCTAGTGAATTTGATTAAGGTATAAACAATAAAGGTCCCCTAAATTTGATAAAGGAGAACTGGGTGGAACTCATTGTTCATCCTAGCAATCTCGAACACATAATAGATTTATTACAAAAGTTTAAAGAAACTCAATCAGTTTCTCCTCCAAATCGGCACCGAACACATCATGAGTGCGGTCAGAGTCTCTCAAAATAATTCGGTGGCCGAGGCTTCAATCCACGTCATCAAGTCTCTTGCTAGATGCCTTCTTAAAGATGCCAATTTGCCTCTTGACTTCTGGGGGCCATGCAGCCCTTATGGCATCCCATATCCACAATATGACCATGTCCTTCACTTTGCCCCGGATTATCTTCTTATGACATCTGGGGATTACCCAAGCCTTCTATAAGCACTATCCGTCGTTTTGGGTGCTTAGCCTACACTTTTATTCATCCCGTCAATCGGGGACACCCTTACGCTCCAAAAGGCAAACCTGGCGTGTATCTCGTGTTTGATGCGAACCAAAGGGCCCACAAAGTGTTTGATCCCTCTTCCAGCAAAACTTCTGTTGTATACAACGTCCGATTCGTGGAAAAAGTTAATGGCTGTGACTTCTTTGGTGGAGCGGGATATGCCGGTTGAGATGAGTCCGACATTAGTGCTCTCTTTCTGTGCCTTCCCGATAGTTTGGATGACGAATCCACCTGCCCTATGCGCCTCCCAATCCTCGACTGACCTCCCCTTTGCCTGTTGCCTCTACCTCTTCGTTTCTTTGCACACTTCTCCAGCAGATTTCCGATGATGATTCCTCCGACGATTCAGAAACTGAACATACAACCCCTCATGCCCACTTAGCAGCGCGAGTCCAAGCCAAGAAACTGGCCCATGGCAGCGCCAAGCAACGCCGTAACCTCCATCTCCAACACATTCTCCTACGCCATTCCTGTAGATTGTGAGGCTTACGCCCCGAGATAGAACCTATTGACTAAAAATGCATCACCACTTTCCCCCAATTCACACTTACCTGATGTCTTTTTTCTATGACTTGTACTATTGTTTGATTTGTATGACTTTGTATTCTTATACTTCTGTGTACTTACTTACCCTAACTTTTAACCTCTATACCATTCTTAGATAAACCTTTTTGGAACTTATTTCCGGTTCTATAAGGAATTAAGAATTACTATTGTACTAACTGTATGAGAGACATTAACATACTAATCACTCATCCTGACGTTTTTACTACCTTTCGTGCCTCTTTACCTTGCAATATGTTTTACCCCTTTCTTGACTTTTGTATGTACTTTTATAAACTGTTATCTTTACCTTTTTTCTTGATGAAACTTCTTGTATTTGCCCCCTGAGGTCTGTGAACCGTAACCCACTCTGTCTATCATGGAGTGTTATTCCTTTGTGTAGGTGAGGGGGGGGCACTTGACTGTAGCCTTTGCGTAATGAAATTCCGGGGGGGGGAGTGACACAACGTCACATGCCTTTCGCCATTAAATGTAATGTCCATTAACGCTCAGCCTTTTGTTTAGCTAATGAAATAGCGATTGCTGATTACCCTACACTTTATGGGTCACCGAGCCGTGTTTTGGACTCCCTTCCTTCCCCTTTGTATTGCCTTTCGCTACGCTACGCCCAACTTGTATGCACTGTACTTTACCTATTCTTGGTGCTGATGTCCTTGTAGCAAAAAGATACTTTGCCTTATTTTATATAATAACTACCTGTACTTTCTTTACTTGCCCGAGTTCACGCTCCACGACAATGCTCATGAATATGTGATTGTTTTTTCCTTTTTTCTCTTATCCTCCATATTTGTGCCCATGATGTTCCGTTATTATCTCGTCCCCGATGTGTGCCGACTCCCACAGCTGTAATTATGTTGCCTCCCGTCCAGTGTATTCCTGTACGACTTGGTCCGACTGTCCTGCCTATTTTTTGAACCTTTCTGTGAAAAGGAGGAGCCTCCAACCATCCGTTTTCTCAACGCAACTTTCTGTAAGTTACGAACCTCTTATGTTTGTTAAGACCATTTTGGGGCCCCAACGAAACTTATTGCTGGAATGTTTCCTGTTTGCCTAAATGGCCATCCAACATTAACTTTCGAACTCTTGACCATGTGTCGGACCCAGTCAACACACATCTTAACTTTTCCCCCTCTCCCCCTCTCCGTTGTAAAGCCGTTACATTTTATTGCAACTAATAAACCCGTACGAATCCAGCGTATCTTCAAGTTTTATGGTAATTTTCTCTTCTTGTGACCTCACCCCCCCCCCCCTAATTCTGACGATTTAGAGTAAGAATGATAAGACCTTCCTCATAACCCTCCATTTCTCCCCACTCCTAACCTTTTACATTTATAGCAAGTGATAGGCCGTTCACGTTGCTCATCAAACTGTTTATTGCCAAACGATCTTTCTATAGTAGGCTCATTAACTGCAGACTTATGTTGACTGGAACCTTTACTTGTATTACCAAAAACAATATTTTTGATAACATTTTCAAAACATTACCGTTTTTGTTTTGCTTAGGCTGGCTTTGAATAAGCTTAATAGAAGGCCTGTCTACTTGTTAATTGTATTTAAAGGAGCGTGTTTGCTTTCTTTTTCCTGTCTAGAAAGTATACTCTTGATACATTCCTCACCATCAGTAGCAAATCAACCGTTAATTCTGCCAAATCAGTCCATTCATCATATTACGTCCAAATCCAAAGGTGTATTTGCAATTTGACAGTCGTTCGTCTTAGCATATCTACAGAAATTAACGCGTGTAGAATCTGGAGTCAATTTAAACTGTTTTAACAACTCAGGTTTATTCCTGTCAATAAATTGCGTCTTCTTCCGACAAACCTGAGTAAAAACCCCATCCATTAAACGTTGTAACGCAAGGGACCATTCGTTGTCCTGTAACTTAGCTTCTTCAGCCATGTGTTCAAATTGCAACAAGTATTCACAAATATTTTGCCCATCTGCATAACCAAAATTAGGCATAACTTTACAGGCATTTTCCCCCCAAATGACTGGCTACATTAGGAACAGGAACGATTGTATTTTGATCGCCCAACTTTTCAGGTTCAATTTCTTTATCTACATCTATTCTTTAAGCCTTACCTCTTGATCATGAATTTGGTTAATTGTGCCGACCTCACTCTATCATTTTCTGCGTCGAGTAGCTTAATTCGGGTTTGATCTCACAAACTCTAACGTTGTTCTTTAGCCTCCTCAACTGGAGCGTGCCAAGCTATAAGATCCACTAAATCTAGTGTATTATCATCCAAAACATCTTATGTAGTTCTTAACGTCGCAGTTTTTGCTGTACTTATCGATAAATCAAACTCGCTACAAAGTTTCATTTCAGTGTTGGGAACATAAACTTTCATAAACTTTCAGATCCATTTTTAACCCTTGCTTTTAGTTTCAACACTTTAAAAAGACCTAAAAATATTACACTCAACAATGACAAGCAGGCAATGCACGCACAAGCTCAAGAGAAAAAGCTGCAAAAATCTTTTTGACGGACAAAATTTTTAAACCTACAATTTTACGATACTCAAAAGGATCCTAGTTGAAAAACATGTTACAAGCTAGCAATTATTTTGTATAAAAAGACACACTGTTATTTTTAAACCAGGTTAATCTTAACTGCAGATTTTTTTTGATACAAAAAGAGTTAAAACTTTACAACAATTTTAGGGAAAAACTTTCAAACCCACAGTAAATTTTTACCCAATTTACTACATGATTAAGTGCTTGAGAGAATTTAAAAGTAACACAGTAAATCATTGCCTAGTTGATTATCCTGCCCTTTTTTTAAATACCAAAAAAAATAACTAACCAAGAATCGACACTTTGACTCCACACTAGTTGCCTTGTAGTGCTACTTAGATAGTGCTTACCGTACTACGATTTACTATATGCTGAAGACCATTTTGACCGTTAAATCGATGGCACAATACAGGATAGAGTGCTTTACAGTTTTTTAACATTAGTATTCACAGTTTTTGATCGTTGACCACACTTCTGTTTCACATGCTGTCTTTAATCGGAAAATCGATTTCTTTTCAAGACATCCGCTTCAAGATGTAACACAAATGGTCGGTCGCTAATGACGAACCTGGGCGACATGGTGAGGGCCGAGTCCCAGATTTGGACTTCTACAACGATCCACAAAAAATATTAGTAGCACTGAGCGGTTTTGACTTTTCAAAGGACTGGGTTTTTAAGTTAACTGCTGTTCCACCAGTTATAAAAGAGTGAACCTTGCCCAGCATCCCCTATGCAAGCATAACTGGCTAGTGGCCCCATACACTGTTGATAGGCTGGCACCAGACTCTAAACCAAGAGTATGCTGGCTCTATCTTCAGCTACAATGAAATGAGCATGAGTGCTAAGTTGTTTGTAGATAATTCGTGGTGTTTATTTACTGTTGAAGGCATCTTTACAAATAATAATTATTAAACTTGGACAAATATCGGTCATGAAGTGCTAACAGTACTGGTTATCTTGCCATGAACGTGTTGGTACGTACTCTATACTTTAGTTGAAGAAGAAATAAATTATTACAATTTTCAACTCTCAACTTCAGCTTTAAGTTAAATTCCACCTTTTGTAAGGGTATTGAACCGTGACAATATCGTCCCGTCATGAGTCTCCAAAAAATGGTGAAGTTCTCTTTGATTGGGATTATCCAATATTATCTTTAAATTCACAACCCATGGCCGACAATCACATACTTAATCGTTACTACATTCGAAGTTCCCACCCACTCTAATCACGCAGTATACCAAACCTCCAGACTTCAGCTATGATAGACAGTGATGGAAGACTGATCTCCAAGACTAAGCAGACCTGTAGGAGAGTGGCAAGTTCTTCTTCATGCAAATCACAATAAAACTTTGGTTTACACTTTGACAAGGTGAAATTTGTGCTTTCGTAGCAACACTTCTGATTGGTTGAATGCGCAAGCCGAAAACCGATCAATCACTGAAAAATGGTCTCCAGATGTGTTTCTGGTTTCTCGGCTGCAGGATCTGCAATACTAATTAAATAGTGGAATGCGCAGACGTTAGCTATCAAATAATTAATAAACCAAGGTACCAACATGTAGTACAATGTCAAAGCTAGGATTCTTTCGTATGCCTAATATTTTAGGAGATACTGTAAATGGGAAGCAGTGGCAAAAACGAGCCACTTGCCACAACAAGCAAAACGGAAAGAGCTATAAGTGAGATATTCTGATATAGTTATTTCATATCCTGAAAACATAAAGAATCACTCAATAACTATAGTACATATGCCTTAAATCAAACCTTGTAATTAAGCTTAACTTGAATTTACCCATACACTGGGTCCTCAGTAGTGGCCATCAATTTGGATTCGAAAATCTCTTATAGTCGAAATACAAATAATAATCAACCCAAACAAGTATATCCCTGATAAACAATCTTATGAGAGGACTTTGTACTTCAGATTCAATGTTTACAATAACATCGAACATCCAGTGGAGTTTGCAAATGCATTTAACCTATGTGAAGATCCAGATGTACGGGGTACTGCCTTAGACAAGACTGGCAGGGTAAACAAACATTAAAGCAAAAAGTATACCATTTACCAGAGGCTATTACAATTTAATAAAACTAAACTAAAACCCAAATCTGGTAAAGATGCCTCCAAGTTAAGAACGGTTCAGCAGCTCAAAGGAATGATATGAAATTAAAATTTTAGGGAAATGGTTTTTATAAGCCATTGTTGATGTGGCACATTATTAAGCAGATGTAGACTAGCTGCGTTGTGTCTAATACATATTTAAAAAAAATAAGTTATGTCTTACCGAAAACCGATACTGGAAAAAGGAACCTAAAGCAGCATGTTCTAGGTTTCATTTAATATTATTTGGAAAATGTCTTGGTGTCTTCATATCACTCCTTTGAAGGGCCGAATCATTCTGAATTTGTTGGTCGATTTACCAATGTTGGTGTGTTCTATGATTTAATTTACAACGATTTGTGTTTGTATGATGTATTGTATAGCAATGCATACGTAAATTGTTGTGTGGAAATCTCGTACTTGCTCGGACACCTGAGAGCAAGATGTAAATCGCAATGATGTAGTGGGCAAAAAAAGGAGCCACAGTAAATTCGTAAGAACTTCCATTGGTGAATACCCATTCGTAAGATGACTTTCAAATCTTTTCAACTCCAACGTTTTCAAAGTTGAATCCAGAAACTTTTGCCACTTTGCCCGTTGACCTAGAGCAGTCACCCTTTGCTAGATTCTACTCACCACATAGTTATGGGTACATTAAGGTACATTTTCTCCAAATTTTTTATGCTTCCTCGTTTTATAATTCCTTGACCTCATTTTTGATTTGGTACCGCCTCCCCCCCCCATCTACAACCACGTTAATTTCACTTAAGTACTAAGTATTTTTAAGACATGATTTTTAGTCAACTCTTGTACAATTTTTGATCTTGTATGTCTCATAGAAGACGGAACCTTTCATTTTTACTTTTAAATTAATAACATTAATCTGTTTAATGATTCAACTGACTCCATCATAAGATAAATTGCAGTATAGGCATCAGTGAAAATTATGCAATAGAAAGACGGAGTACAGCAAGCCATATTTATGCACTATGTCTCATTAGAGTGACTTTAGACTGGTCTTCAAACTGGCAAATCAGTCCATCACCATATTGCCATAGTGGCTGTATCGGTAAAGGTGGTGTGGCAGTGATCTGGTGATGGCCAGGTACCCCAGGTCGATCTGGCTCACATCACTCAAATGAAATTTGAGCTTTCATAAAGGTGGCTAACTTTACTTCGTTGTTTCTACTGCATTACTTACACATACGGGTTAATTCCAATTTACCTTAGTAATATGTACAGTTATTTGTGTAATATTAGTATTAAAAAACCCTTAAGTGTATAAAATACGGATGTAAGCCTTACAAAATTAAAGCCGTAAAGGAGCAGATATTAGAAAAAGACATGTAAGCCATCAGCATCGCACTAATATGTGTAAAAGAATCTCCAGCGACCCAAAAAAAAACAAGCTGAGGATTCTTTTACACGTATTAGTGCAACGCTGATGGCTTACATGTCTTTTTCTAATATCTGTTCCTTTACGGCTTTAAGTTTTTAAAGGCTTACATCCGTATTTTATACGCCTAAGCGTTTTTTAATACTAATATCCATTATTTTTTTTCTTGTCTCAGCAAGCATAACACAGAAAAGAATACTGTAATCACTTTAAATTAACTGTTATAAGAAAGCCTATTTAATACTCAATTTTAAAAGCTATAAAATTTGAAAATTGGTTCTTTGGTTCTATCTCTACGTGAGAGCAAAATTTCCTGAAGAACAACAACAACTATAATTGTAGTCACATTAAAATAGCGTTCAAAAGGCCATAGGCCTTCATCATACGTATGTTTTATGTTGTAAAATTGATCATCCGTTCGTTGGTTCGATTTTCAGGATTAGTACAGGTGTACGGGCCAGAATTTGGACTAATTTGGTACATAAGTCAATTCTTAGCTAATAAATCGAGCTAGCTATGGAATCTCTCGAGATATCCTCTAAGGCCCCTTCCTGTTCCCATACTACACTCACCTGCAGTACTACGAATTTTGGCACTATGAATTTTGGCTAACAAATTCCAATTCCAATTTTCAATTCCAAATTCCAATTTTGGCCAACAAATGGCCAACAAATTCTTGCTGATCGTGCCAAAACGTGAATTGGTACACAAGTCATTCTTAGCAGTACATATCGAACTAGAATTTGTTGATCATCAACCTCATAGAGAGGACACAGGGCAGCACTGGAGGGTGGGTGTATCTCATGGGGTTCCATGTGTAGTTGGATTTCCACTGCTACAATGGATGTTTTTAGTACATTCATCAAGAATTTGTTGGTTCATTGATGCTTCATGGGGTGCCCAGGCAGGGGGTATGCTGGGGGAGGCTTTGGTGGTATTTCATGAGGATCCATGGCTGGTTCAATTTCTAGTACTAGGAATGATCTGTGTATCGTAATTCAAGCGTTTAGCTCGATCTGCAATAATTTGTTGGTCAAGCACCAGAGAATGGGCACAGGGGAGAGCTGGGGGGGTCTTGGGATATTTCGTGGGGGTTCCATGCTTGGTTTGTTTTGTAATGCTAAGAATGACTTGAGTGCGAGTTTCATGCTTTTTGCTCGATCCACAAGAACTTGTTGGTCAACCCTCAGTGATGGGGCACAGGGGGGTGCTACGGTCCCTTTGTGGGTATTTCATGTGGGTTCCATGGCTGATTCGATTTATGCTGCTAAGAATGACTTGTGCACCAAATTTGATGATTTTAGCTTGATCTGTAAGAATTTGTTTCCAAATCCCCTGGGAGGGGGCACAGGGCAGAGGGTGCTGGGAAGGGGGGAGGGTGCTGAAGACACTTGGGGGTATTTCATTGGGTCCTAGACTTGTGTACTAAATTTCATGTTTCTAGCTCGATTTCCAAAAATTTGTTACTCACTTAATGGTTTCTACCCAGTGTTCTACAATAATTATTGCTCTGACAGCGAGAATACTACAGTCACATCAAAATCGTGTTCAAAAGGCCCTGGTTGGTGTTAATACCTACATGTTAAGCTATACAAATTGAAAATCAGTTCATTGGTTCGATCTCTAGGTGAGAGCAAACGTTCTAGCCCATTTGGCTTTCCGTGTCAAGAATATTGTAGTTACATTAAAATAGCCTGCGAAAGGCCCTAGGCCTTGTCCATACCTACGTTTTAGGCTATAGAACTTGAAAATCGGTTCATTGGTTCGATCTCTAGGTAAGAGCAACATTTCTAGCCCATTTGGCTTTCCGTGCCAAGAATATTGTAGTTACATTAAAATAGCATGCGAAAGGCCCTAGGCCTTGTCCATACCCACGTTTTAAGCTATAGAACTCTAAAATCAGTTCAGTGGTTCGATCTCCAAGTGAGGGCAAAGAGTACATTAATGATTTCTGCCCAATGCTCTGCAATACTAATTGCTCTGCCGACTAGAATACTGCAGTCACATCACTATCGGGTTCAAATGGCCCTGGTGGGTGTTAATACCTACGTTTTAAGCTATACAAATTGAAAATCGGTTCATTGGTTCGATCTCTAGGTGAGAGCAAAAGTTTTAGCCCATTTGGCTTTCCGTGTCAAGAATATTGTAATTACATTAAAATAGCCTGGAGAAGGCCCTAGGCCATGTCCATACCTACGTTTTAAGCTATAGAACTTGAAAATCGGTTCAGTGGTTTGGGCTCCAGGTGAGGGCAAAGAGTCCCAACAACAACAACAACAACAAGAACACAAGAACAACAACAACAACAAGAAATGGCCATACTGTGGACGCCGAACGGTTCGATTGTTGTCATTAAAATTTGTAAGGCAGCGAAATAGTTGCGACACGACCCCAAATACCGAATTTCGTTGGTCTATGTAAATTCTGGGTGCCACTATAGAAGTTCAAAGTTTGACGTTTAACATGGAAGTTCATGCTGAGGCTTACATAAGGACCGCTACCGCGGTCCTTGATTAATTTTCATAGTAAATAAATTTTTTTAACTTGCCTTTTTTCAAGCTGATAGCAGTCACTCCCCACAAGGCGTAAAAAATGCCAACTCGCACAAACGAACCATTTACAGCCCCTTGTGACGAATAGATGTCATATGATTTTGCAATAGTCATGCAAATGAACACTAATACAGCCATTGCTGTGATGCCCAACCATGTTGACTGCGGGAAAGGCTGAAGAAAGGTGAGAAAATTTAAGGTTGAGTAATCTTCAGACGGTTTCTGCATCATCCCTACTATACTGGTATGTCCAATTGGTGATCCGTAATCTCCAACTTGAAGACGTTGTGGGGTAAGGAATAAAGTATTAGCAACAATGTCGATTTCCTGCAAATAGTATTAAAACGTTTGCTAATAAAAGAAGTGCAGCATAAAATTCCAATCCTAACCTGGAAGTACCTTGAAATGAAAGGAGCAAGCACGTTTAGTTTATTACTGGTATCTTTCTGGTATAACGGTGATGTCTGTAATACAAGGTGCCTGAAAGTCCGGTCATAAATGGTATCAAAAGCCGGATTCGGCATAGCGTTAATCATACCAATAAAAACTGTAAATGATAAAAAAAGATGGGGCTTAGAAAATAATGATAATATTTCGCCAAGAAAAAGCTTCCAGGATTGATCCATTAACCAGAAAACTTGATAAATTTCACTCTTCTTAATTTTTTTTTGCATTTGAAAGGCAAGGAATTGCTTACACAGTAGTGTTGGTACTGTTTTGTTTAGAGAAAGTTCCCATAGTTTAGGATAGGTGGACTGGCGGACAGTACGACCGCCTTCTGTCCTGGAAATCGTGGTTCGATCCTGACCTCGACCTTCACCTGGCATTTTCGGGAAGAATAGGGCTCTGTAGTGCGTCATGCTCGTGTTGATTGTGACATGTGAAAGACCCTACATTTTTTGCTTGGATTTATCTAGCTTAATTGTCCCTCTCGTCGTAGACTCTTAGTCATCCTTTATCTGGAGGCTCAGAGGGGTAGGCGGCCACCATAGGTGAGGGCTGGTGCCTGTATAATGTTTCATAAGTGGCTAGGGAGAGCCACTAGCACACAATGATCGTTGTGGTTTTATGGACCATACCACATTGCATGATATAGTGGAAATTAAATGTGTATTGCTTCAGCATGGTTTACTAAAATGCGAGTTGATTAATATTGTTTACTTACCTATACGTCAGTGAATGCAGTTGTGGTTATAAAATAAATTAATTAACAATCGCCAAGCATCTGCAGTGTGTTTTATTATAGTTGTAGTTATTCAAAGGGTGTTCGTTTGTACTCTCGCATGTGTTATTTGATTTTGGTTTAGCTTATTTTATTAGTGGATAAATAATTTAAAAATAATAAACCAAGACCTAGAAAATAAACTTTGTTATTTGTTTTTACTGATTAGCTGCGAAATTGCAGACAACACATTAAAGAGATTAAAGAAGACGGTTATGCTCCAAGTTGTCTGGTTAATGGGTTAAAATTGATGGTCTTTTCATCTAATAGAAAAAGCCATTGATTGTAAACCAATTGATTTCCCTCTATACTGATATCGAATTGGACGTTGTACAACGGGCAATTCTCAGCACCTTGTTGACAGTAGCTTAACCTAACCTAATACCCAAAGGCAGGTCACCTGGGGCCAGTGGCCGAAGGCTTAGGTGCCTATTAATGCCTGTATTATGTAAAACTACTAAGTATATCTTATTGTCATAATATTATTACTCTGTATAAAATCATGTATATTAGCATAAACTGTAACCTTGAAGTTGGTATTGGTTCTGGGCACAGCTGATGGTAGCATCACCGCAGGAGGGAGACACTGGTCCTAGATGCTTATGGTCCCTATTGTGGCTCCACTTATGATGGTACTGTGTAACTATGCCCTGCCATAAAATGGGGCTGCACGGTGCACGGCCAGGAGCTCCTCACTCTGGGAGCTGGTCCCAAACCTTCAACATCTCTAAGATGCACTCTAGCTTAGCCTACTTCTAGAGCTGTCCCCACTGAACACAGTAACCATCCTAAACGACATGAGCCCGAGTGTTAACTGTTTAATAAACCAAGTGAATCCAACTTCAAAACGTCTATGCACCTTACTGACTAAAGCATGCCGTTGCATAAGTGGTGCATTGGCCGGTAATTTAACCCAGGCTGCCCCCATAGCAGGCGAGCATGCTACCATTGAACCACGGGTAAAGAATTAGAAGTCGGTAATAAAGTCATGGTTAAAAGTCATCCACAAAGTGATAAGAGTAAATTCATAATGAAAAAGATGTGTCCAAAGTATATTGGAAATTACGAAATCGTCAAGAAAATTAGCCCTGTGGTCTATCAACATCATGACTTAAATACTGTTGTAATTAGTAAATATTTATGCCACATAGATAATTTGAGTATAGTAACGGAAGGCGAATGTTATCCCGATAATGGCACAGGTTCAGAAGCGTTTTAACTGGAACAAGTAGGAAATTCAAATGCACAAGCTTTCCTAACCAAAATGGCAAAGTTTCTGATCAAATGTTGAACATAATGAAGAACTAATTACGAAAAGATTTGTAATTAATAACGTGTAAGGAAAAATCCAAAAAGTGCATGCAAATTGTAACTTGGTAGCAAGCTAACCTAATTAATTTTTTTCCTATTTGAATTAAAATCTTTCCCCTTTTCCTGGTTGTAAAAAGACATACAATTCAATGAACAAATTTCTAACCTATCAACAAAATCTAACCTAAAGAAACTCGAGACTTAAATAAGCGTAGAATAAGACATTTAATGTGGTTCAAATTTTTTTCTCCTATTCTCCTTTTTCCTTACTAAAGGACAAGAATAATACGCAAGCCTATTAACATTTATGCCAGTCAATTCTGGACTTTGGTAAAATTAGTAATGAATACTTTTTTGGTTGTTTTACGAGGAATCATTATTAGACTCGTCGCTTAGGGAATCCGGACCACTAAGATGAAAATCCACACCTTCTTCCAGAAAACTGCCATTAGTTTGGATAGACAACTAACTCTTTATTGGTTTGAATAGAATTTAAAATATCTAAAAACGAAAAGTGGCTATTAGATTACGAATCTGACATTCTTGCAAGAACAAATTTTTTCCCCCATGAAAAACTTATGTGGGGGTCGAAACTAAGAATTGTCACAAAGCAATTCGTCAGAAGACGCACTTGCCACGACTTGATTAGTTTCTTGACTTGATCCAATATTTGAATTCGGAGCTGCACTTCCATCGTCCCTAGATGAGGTAGCCTTATGTTCTCCATTTAGGTTTCATTATTTTGGAAATTCATCATATCCTCAAATTCAGTTACCCAACAGTTGTGTAGAGATGGAATTTTGGCAGTCACAAAATTTTAAAAAATACGGAGCTTGCTCTGGATCAGATTCAGCATTGAGGGCAGCATGAATCAGATTTTTACCAGCAATAAAAATATGCTGTTCGCCTACAACATCCTCATGAAATTGACCATGGTCATTTTCACCATACTCATTCCCATTTCCGTTGTCCATATTAAAAAAAACAGCAAACTTTTCTCGCAGCTTGCTAACCTTAGGCCAGTGTGAACGTGAGGAACTCTCAACATGAAATGCCTTGAATTTTTCTTTATGGAATGACATTTTTCACATTTTTGCACGAGTCTCGTGATTTTCCCAAGGTAATGGATAAACAGCCCTATGGGATAAGCTAAATTCCCATTTTGGCTTACCATAGCAACAGGAGGTAACTAATCCAAAATCGATTGATTCCTGAACTATGTATTGAAATTAACATTGTTGAACACTATAAAACCAACGTATCACTAACACGGAATGTTGCAAGTGTCTAATTAAGTAAATTGTTAAGGAAAATCTCAGAGGACACACGAAATTGCACTGATTAGCGAGAATTTATATGCTGGATTTGCAACTTTTAAGGTACGAAATTTTCAAATTTTCGACATCAGAAATTGATAACAGTAAGTAGTAGTAACGTGCGATTACAACCTAACCTTATTCGAGGTATAAATGTGCTACGTGGATTTTTATACCCGAAATACGTACATATTCCGCAAGCCTAAAATTTAGGAAAGCCAGTCAATTTTCAGGAATATATAAACATAAATCGTTATTCTTACTGATAGATTCGTGTAAAAAATGTCCAAGCGTTTTCATTAATGCATAGCGAATGACTTTTGGTGACGTGCTAACTTTTAAAAGCTTAAAATGATCCCATAATTTTAAATAACACTTCTTTCGCGGAGGAGTGCAAAGATTTGCTAGGACAGTAAATCACGTTACGTCTTTTTAAACCAAGAGAATAGCAGCAAATGAAGTAATTCAACCGGTTTTTCTTGGTATTATTTTGAATAATTTCTGATATTGGTGTAAACATAATATAAATGAATGAACTTTTTATGTATTTGAATTTGAAATTTTTTACATTTTAAAGAATCGAGGATGTTTCTTTCATACCCTACAACGGGCAATTCTCGGCACCTTGTTGATGGTAGCTTAACCTAACCTAATACTCGAAGGCAGGTCACCTGGGGCCAGTAGCCGTAGGCTAAGATTCCTATTAATGTTTTACTTAATAGGACTTTCGGTGACGTGCTAACTTTTAAAAGCTTAAAATGATCCCATAATTTTAAAAAATACTTCTTTCGCAGAGGAGTGTAAAGATTGCTAGGACAGTAAATCACGTTACGTCTTTTCAAACCAAGAGAATAACGTCCCTATAGCAACAAATGAAGTAATTCAACCAGTTTTTCCTGGTATTATTTTGAATAATTTCTGATATTGGTGTAGATGTAATATGTAAATGAATGAACTTTTTATGTATTTGAATTTGAAACTTTTTTACGTTTTAAAGAATCGAGGATGTTTCTTTCAAAGGGGGCGATACCTTACAACGGGCAATTCTCGATACCTTGTTGACGGTAGCTTGACCTAACGTAATACCCAAAGGCAGGTCACCTGGGGCCAGTGGCTGTAGGCTTAGGTTCGTTTTAATGTTGCTATAGCCTGTATTATGTAAAGTTACTAATTACATTTAGTTGTCATAATATTATTACTCTATAGTATATCATGTATATTAGTATAAATTATAACCTTGAAGTTGGTATGGGTTCTGGGTACAGCTGATGGTGTCATCACCACAGGAAGGAGACACTGGTGCTAGAGGCTCGTGGCCCCTATTGTGGCTCCACCTGTGATGCTACTCTGTAACTAAGCCCTGGCATAAAAGGGGGCTGCACGGCCAGAAGCTCCTCACTGTGGGAGCTGGTCCCAAACCTTCAACATCTCTAAGATGCACTCTAGCTTAGCCTACTTCTAGAGCTGTCCCCACTGAACCCAGTTACCATCCTAAAGGATATGAGCCCACGTGGTTAACTACGAATAAACCAACTGAATCCAACTTTAAAACGTCTATTCCCGTTACTGGCTAAAGCTTGCAGTTGCAGTTGAGTAGTAAAATGTTGTTTTCAAGGAAACTTACCATTGTTCTCCTAGTAAGTTTTTCCGTTAACTTATATGGAATTTCCATCAATGTAAGTAGCCTATGGTTAGCTAGATATGAAGTATTACTGTTTTTGAAAGGTGCTGTTAGCAGCTGGTAACCTATATAAGGCTGCCATGCAACCAACCCATGAAGGTAACCGTTCTACGGACGGCATGCATTGCACATGTCAGCTTGCCCCTTAGATGGGTGCCACTAACCAGATTGCATAAGAAATGGTTGGGAGCTCTTTCTCTGGTGGCATTGATGTCTCTGATCATTATGGTGATATTGCACTGCTGAAAATGAACTGCAGGAAAAGTGCAAAAAAAAGTGCAGTAAATTGCCCATCACAAAAAAACTGCAGTTCTCTTTTGCAGTTAAACTGCAGTTCAAACTGCAGTTAAATTTCAGTTTTTTCCAATAATTGCAGTTGGAAATAAAATTTTAAAAATTCATAAATAAAATTCAGCTGTCATTCATACCTTAATCTTAGCAGTACATGCACAATAACAAATTTCTATTCTTAACATGCATCCATACTTTCCCTGATATACTCTTACTTTACTTACAACAACGTTTGTTGTCATCGACTAGCCAATCGCTAAGCGTTAATGTGTATGGTTCCAAGTATTGTATTTTGTGATATCCGCTAAAGTTATGCAACTATCGGCTTGATTTTAAACAGTCACTTGACATTTATTGTTCTACACTATACCAACCCTTTCTTGAACCATAAAAATTTGTTCATAATTTAAGAAGTGACACAACGTCACTTTCACTACAGGTAAACTGCAGCAATTTTGCAGTTTGGGTGTTATCTTGTTGAACTTGGCATTAACTGCAATGTAACTGCCATTATTTTCCAGTTTTTTTTAGTTGGTTTTAATGTGCACTTTTCACCCATTTCTTCATTATCGGTAAAATCTAATTTTGTCGATAATTTTGCCAAATATTGACTTTAAAATACACCATTTTACCGTTTTTTCGGCAGCTTTCGAATGGAGTTAAATTTAGCTAGTTGGCCACTAGTCATTTAGCAAAACCAAAATGTTCCAAACGGCAGCAGCTAGACATTCTTTCTGTAGGAGCAACTAATAGTTTTTACGCTATCTGCGCCCCCCCCCCCCCCCCAAAAAAAAAAAAAAACTTACTTTCACATATCCCAAGCGATACACTTTACGTCGTCTCCCTCCTTCCATCCCCAAAAAACCTATACCGGCCAAACTGTATAAACAAACACGCAGTCTCTTCCCTACAACCATATCTGCTGGTGAGCAATGAAGGTGACACGGTGATCAATTCCAAAATAGACAGACAGAGCAAGAAAATTATCAACAAATTAACGAAACTGAAAATTTTTCGTAAGCTATGTCCTGGAATTCCTAAATTACGTTGAACTAAAGTTTGCTTACCTTCCAATTTTTAGAAGAAAAAAAAGAAAGTAACTATTCGGTATCGGATTGCCAGTATTCGATTAATATATCAGTATCAGATCGGATTGGCAAAAAGTGGGTGTAGCACGAAAAAACAGACATTTGCAAAAAATAACTGAAAAACTATGATCATTTTATTTAGAGCGTAATTTAAAGGTGGTGATGCGATAGTCATCATATTACCATAACATCAACTAGTACAAAACTTTGTAGGTGGTGGTCCCATGGCCAACATGGACATTTTTAAAGTAGGGACGCCTTTCCTGGATTTTTTTAAAGGAGCCACACTGTATAATATTAGTCAAGATTGTTACAAATAGATTTTGCGGAATAATTTGTTCAGAGAATTCAGTAGCTAACAATTAAAATTAACGTAAATCTTTTCCATTCCATATTTAATTGATCACTAATCAAACCAATTCGGCTTCCTATTCTGTGTATTAATGAAAATTTTGTCAACGTCAAATGCAGATCACACTATATGACTATTAGGCCAAACATAATCAGTGCAATTAAAAAAAATATGTATGAAAAAAACTGCATGGGTATGCGGATGGACAGGCTTAAAATGCGCGGGGTTGAGGGTGGGGGAGGGAGCCGCATTGGTACACCGAGTTTCATTATGCCCACACTGCTGGTTTTCGAGCCTCAGTTTTCTGCCATTTTTGTGTTATCGTAGTTGTAATTAACCTTCACAGCCGTGTAACTAGAGTTATTTTGCAGTTTTTAAGTTAGCTTGTTGAATTACACACAAACTGCAGTTTAACTACAGTTTAAAAAAAAGTTTTTTGTGGTTGCCGTCGAATCTGCAGTTAAACTGCAGTTTCATTACATTTCACGTAAACTGCAGTTTAACTGTATTTTTGTTTAAGTTTTTTTGCAGTTGTCGTCGAAACTGAAGTTAAATTGCAGTTTCATTCCATTTCTGCAGTTTTTCTGCAGTTCATTTTCAGCAGGGTACTTCCATCCTAGTTTACAGTTTTAATGCTATAGATGTTTCTCGTTTTCCGAAAACTTTTTGGTACCACCTTTCAAAATAAGTCGAGAAACTCTTCATCATTAAAAATGTATGATGTGCATGCGTGCTAGTTCAAACACCGACTTATCTGAAAATAAGACACCTACAAGGATTAGAATAACGTCAGTAAAGGGTAAATACAATTTTGGAAGATAAATGGAGTCGATAGCAAAAGGTAAATCAGTATCCTGCTGCCAAAAAATAGTACCATGCTACTAGCATTTCAAAGCAACTCTCCATCAATCTGGAACAATGGTGGGGAAGTGCATTTTGCTCCCCAAAAGTGCCTTACAATTCAGGGAGGGGGTAAAATATTACCTTGGTCTGATGTGATATCCGTGAGTTGCTATTTTGGAAACTGACATAGTTTACCAGAATGAAGTCAAGGCGTACCAGAGTGACGTCAGAATTTACCAGAGAGACTGGAAATGACATCAAGCTTTACTCAAGGGACATCGGGTGTGTGCCAGGGTAATAACAAGACTAGATTCTGCCCCAGAAGCGACATCAAGATTGACTGGACTGATGTCAAACTTTACTAGCATAACCGGAAGTGATGTAGAGGTTTACTCGAAGACATGGAAGAGTGCAGGGATGACATCAGAGTTTAATAGAGTTGCTGGAGTGACGTAAAGGTATATTCAAGTTATGTCAAGGTTTATTTAGTGACGTCCTCAAGTGACATCATGGTATACTGGACCCAGCTAAAAAAAAATGTGCAGAAAACTTGCAGAAAAAATCAGCTAGAATGCATTAGAAACAATCTGCAGTAATTTGGCAACTTTCTGCAGATTTGAATCTGAAGTTTTTCAGCTGATCAGAACTTGAAGTTTATGTGCAGAAGAGGAACAAGAACCCCCCCCCCCCAAAAAAAAATCATATTAGAAACGTCAGTAGTCATTTTAGCTGCCATTTAAGGAATTTGGAAATTTGGAAACATTATTTATTATTATTATGAACATACCAACGTCCAATATATACATCATACAATACCATTCTGTTATATTCTTAGGTTACTAACTATTATTAACTGTACTGTGTATGGACCAAGGTTTTGCATTTTTTCTTGGATACCCACTAAACTAATGTAACTGTTGACGTGCCTTTAAACATTCAATTGGCCTTGTTAGTTCTACCAGAAGAAAATAAATGAAGCATGCATAGTCTAAAAAGACAACCTTTCTCCATTGTAATTTTATTACCATCATCTTGTTTGTTCTTTCCATGCGTGTTAAATTTAGGCCTACGAATAGTAGCAACGTTTGCCACAAGATGGCGAAACTGCTAATGAGCAACAATATTTAAAGTTACGTTTTATGGAGTTTAATGAAAGTATTATTTTTATTTTTTAAATGGTGAATTATATTTTATTCCATTTAGTATAAAATTCGGACCTTGTAACCTCCAGCCAATCCCAAATAGTCTATCTAATGTGGGTGAGCCATGGTTTGAGCTCACTTTTTAGCCTAAGATGGGAATTTAACAATGTAGGTCTGCACGTATTGACAATTCAGATAGATATATGAAACAACTTTCAATCCTGAGCAGTCAGGTAATCATTGTAGAATCGATGGAAAACTTGCAATGTTTTTTATTGTTATAGTTATTTAGAATCGACTCGAAAAAAACAAGGCATGACAATAGTTAGGCTTAGTCTTTGACGGGTAACGCAGCCCTTGCCCGGTGATGACGGTTTGTGAGAAGCAAGATCAATTTGAATAGAAAGGTGATGAGTGATGCAGATCAAAGCTGTAAGTCATAGGTTTAAAATATAAGGCAAAGTATATGTTGAAGATGCAATTTACGACTAGGTTTATGGCACACAAAATTTACTTGAAACTTGTTTTTTTTTAATTTTGTCACGCATGCATTCACCGAGATCAGAAAGTATTAATCCACCATACTAACAAACCACACTTCTCTTAACAAGAATACACACGCACTAGTTTATTTAAATAAAAAAAACATCATATCAATAAAAAATATCATTAACACACCCATGCGTTCCATCAATTAAAGAGCAAAATTTTTAAACAAACTACCGTCGTAGCATCCAAACACTGTTATACCACGTGATATCTAGTTGTAACAGAATGCCGTGTCATTATGCAGCTGCACATTCAGGGCCGTGGTTAGACGGTGGGGGAAAGGCATAAAGACTGCAGAGGGCGTAAAAGAGCTTATCCCGATATAATTTTCTTTTTATAATTTTTTATTAATCATTCTCGCTTTAACGTAAAGTCCTCACTTTTAAAGTTGGACTTTATCCTTTTGGTGGTATGGGAGTAAATTTTCGGTGGGGGCGTAAAGTGCCAGTTTGCACCCCCCCATGAAAAAATTGCTAGTCGAAAATAATTTTTTTTTCCAGAATTTGCGAATTTTCCCGATTTACTTATAACATTAAACTTTAGGCCCATGATGGCACGTGTAAATTTTTTTTTATTTGGGATAGTGGTTGAAGGCCAACTTTTCCAAACTATTACAGTTTGGGATTTTTAAAATGCATTTTTTTAACACCCCTACTGTGGAAGAAGGACACATCATGCAACCTTGAGACGTCCAATCCTGCTGCCACCTTGTCTCTCAAAGAAATCCTCAAGCACTGTGGTAAGCCTTTCAAGGTAAGCAAGACAATCGACCATTACGTCAGGCCTCGGTGAGACATTTTTCAATAAGACCGTCTCATACTAAACAATGTGGACTTGCGTATTAAACTGATTCAGAACAAGGATGCTTTCTGTCTGATGAGCACAGAAACTTCTCCATCTTTTCTAGTCAGTCTTATCTATCTCAGTCTATCTACCTCAGTGTTATGTAGTCTACTACCAGTGCTATGCTGTTTGTGCACCATGTTACACCAATTGCTTGCAGTCTTGTTCGGATTTACACAAGGTCTGTAGGACAATTCTCCAAAATATCCGATTCGTCATGTTGAAGTGTAAACTTTTATAATTCCAATAGGCAACCTATAAGGCAATCTGGATAACGCCATCCTCGAAAACCTACCGTCTTTTTGCCTTCCTAGTTTCCTCTCTAGTGCTGCATACAACGGGGACTATTCGAAAACAATTATAACTTTGCCCATTACAATGTGAATTATTTTTCCTTGCAGGTTGATGGTAAAACCATTTCTACCATTCCTACAAACCAGATTATACAAACAATCTGTTTTTCGAAATTATCATTCCCTCTTACCAGACATGGACAGACTGATTGCAGATTCACCACCATGCCTTGCCTAAAAAGAGTATCTGGCAGGAATGCATTGTATGCCTTTGATATGACTGGCGATAAAAGCCAGAGACGGTGTCACTATAACCGAATTAAACAGGATTTGCTACGTATTAACATCGCGTGCAAGAAAGTGCTGCCAGAACTGTCAATTTGGTGTTGTTCATGGCTAGTCAGACTATTTTGGAGTTTGAACAGTCGAGAAACGTACTCTACGAACATTAAAAAAAACAGACTGATCAGTCGTGAGCTGCTGCCACTCTATGCAAGAAGGTCGGTCCTCTGTTTGGTAGTGTTTATGCTTCGAACCCTATTGCCGAGAACAGCTCAACACCTGGTTTACATTGTTAATCTGGATCATGCTTCGAAACGTGGCAGACATTGGGTTGTCATTTTTTTATAGTGCCAAGGCGAGTGTGTACGATTTTGAGTTGCGGTCTAAAACCAATAAATGTGAACATTGTTCAATTTCTCAAAAGAAACTCTGTTTTAAATACTATAACACTAACATGTACCAATGGCCTTGCAGTACGGTGTGCGGTCAATATTGCCTCTATTATGTGTCTCACAGGGCAAACAGACTGTCCATGCCTAGTTAGTGAATGATAGACGCATAGTAAGATTATTTAGAAAAAGATACTTGAAGCTTGAAATTTCAAAACCTTACGCTGAGCATGACTGCCTTCAGGGTATCAAACCATTACTGTGGAAAAGAAAAAAACTTGAACTCGATTTTTTAGTAACCCGACACTCGTTTATTTTTAGTTATACGAGTCTTAAACTACCTTTTTTGTTATTAGTTACTGTCCAATTATGCATATTAAAGAATAAAAATATGTGTCGCTAGCACCCCGTGTTTGTCTTCCTTTTTTTTGCAGGGTTCTTCTTTATTAACACTGGCAAAACTACCTTTTCGACCATAAAAAAAGGTTGTCTTTTTTTGTGACAATCTTCTCTATTAACTTTGAATAAAACTCGTTTCAAACGGGCTGTCAAGCATCTTCGGTCTCTTTACGGTTGTTATGCTGTCAAAAAAATTGTCTAAAACTTTACGAGTTGCCAATCAAAACTATGGGTATCGTAGGTTGATGGTACAACAAACACAGGGGAACTATGCCATCATCAAGTCGTGTGCTGTGAGCCTCATATAGGTGATACCTGGATAACTAACCAGAACACAGGTATGCAACCACTCATCTGAAAAAAATACTATTCTGGAAAATAAAACAACTCACCATGGGGTAATTTTCTTTATTATGTTAAACTTTCTGTTAAAAATTACGGGTATCGTAGGTTGGTGATGCAAAAACAAGGGATTGTACCTTAGACACATCGTGTACTTTGAGCCTCACATCGGTGATATCTTGATAACCTATAGATCTCAGGCATGTAACACCCTTCTGACAAGAAAAAAACTTATTTTTTAACACTACAGACAGGTATACTTGAATAAAACCACGAAAAAACACTCGATTTCAGGTTTACTTAAGAAAAAGAACTAGCGAAACTTGCAAAAATTCTGTAATTATATGTAAAAAAATAAGGAGTGTTTACAAAGCATCTTGTTTTTCAGAAGACTTGCAGGCTACAAAATATACACTTGGTCGACTTGAGAAAGAGGACAAATAAAATTATGAACTAATAAAAAATGAGGACCTCCCATCAAAAAGCGTGTTTCGGACCTCCTTAAGAAGAAAAGACACTTTTTCAGCTCTGAACAAAGAAAAAAATCAATTTAGCAAAGGGTAGTTTTGATCCACGGATCTATGAATTTTGAGCCCAGGACGATTCCAACTGTGCTACTCTACTTGAGGAGATGTGGATAGCCACTAACCCTTGAATTATTGCTGAAATCGACCAGGAAAAGTATACTTGAACTTGAATTACAATTAAACATGGCTAGGAGGATTCAGTAATTCAAGTGTAAATTGACAGTGTTTAACCTCACAACACTAAACATGATTAGGAGGGGGCTACCTAGCTGAGTGCCACCGAACACTCCAGTGTCTCAATACTAAATTAGAACATGGTACCATATTTTGTTATATACATATTACTGTTGTATCTTGATTTTTTGACCATCATATACGAAAACACTCCTCTGAAAACCGTTTCATGATGTCAAAGTGCGATCTAACACAAACTGCTTAGGTAAATTAATCAGAAGAAATTTGGTTGCCAAAAAAACAATAATGACAACATATTTACCATCATATTTCGTAACAGCTCGACATAATTAAAGCTTTCAAAATTGTTTCGATTCAACTGGCTGGATGCATTACATGGAAAATGTAGACCTTTCGAATATGAAGGCTGTCAAACATTTGTGTGTCAGCAAATTGAGCGAACAGAGCGAACAATTTCCACGTATAGTAAACCTTTTAATTCTAAACTATTTTTACTGTATATGAACTAAGGAATGTGATGAACGAATTGTTAGTAACAACTGAAATTAAACTGAGCCCTATAACCAGAACATACATCCATTTTGTGATGCTCTGGTGATCGAATAAACTGTATGATGCAAAAATCAATGGCACCAGACTGAGCGACAGAATGATGTAGTAAGTATAGGTTAATGGTAAACTCATGGAAATAAAAGATTAAGCAACTTTCTCCTTTGCATAGCACTAACCCGTTAACTGCTGCATTGCCATATAGTTATGGCTTGCGCGACAATCAAAAACATCGATAATCGGAAAAATCGAAAATCGAGACCAAACGTATGACTCAAGCTGTTTGAGGGGTTCCCAGGGACGCACGAGCATAGCGAGCCCAATGGTTAGAATCGTCATCTCCAAGCCAAGTGAAGTCTGGATCGAATTTAAGGCCTAGCAGAATAAAAAATAATAGCAGGAAGTGAGTGTGGCAGCTGGGCTAAAGATGATGCGGCTTTATAAACCTAAGCCTGCGAAACTTTAGTTTCAGAAACAGCATCAATATGATGGAGTAAAGTTAGAGTGTTAAAATACATTAGGTGAATTGTTTATGTTAAAGAATGAGTGAACTGAAGCATTCGCACAGAAACGTCTTATGTTTTAATTGTATGAATGCCAACTGCGGTGGCTGATAATAGCAAATTTAAATAGGGTGTCTAATGAAATTATTTTTTTTACCTTCCGTTGCAAGTTTCCCAGAGTACCTGTCCAGGATCCATTTTCCAAGGAAATTCTAACCATGTCTTCTGGATTGGCAATGAATTTAATTCTATAAAATAGAAAATACAATGTTGGCATCTTCTGTAGAATTTTGCATGTCAAGAAACCTCCATTTCGAATAAATGACCAAGAGTTAACTAAAATACAAATTGAACCCTTTCACTACGGATTTATACAAAGAGGAGGACCTTCTGTTATAGTTCCCATGAGTGTATAGGTCGGTCATCATGCAATTCGATATCGCATCCTCTTGGATCAAAGACCAACCCGTTAACAACTTGGCTGTTGTTGCTTGACTTGGGTACCCTACTAATAAGCCAATTTAAAGGGGTGGCCACGTGTGTTGACTCGCAGTGCTAAATCAAACAAAGGTAGATCAATTTCCATGAAGCTCCTAACAATTTTAAAGTTGAGATAAAGATCCACACGAAATCATTGCAACTCTTGCTAATGTTAATTATGTTAATTTCTTTAAACCGATTATGCTTCTTGTAAATCGCCACTGGACACAGTCGATCTTGTCATTGTCCCACCAAGAGTGATGGCGATCGCACCTAGCTGAACCTTCATATGATTGGGATACTTTGATCGTCTGACATTTGTCACTCTTAGTGACACAGCTTAACGTTTTCCTCTTGAAAAAAACTGTAAATAACGTTGATATTTGCCTAAATTTAAATTACTAGCTGCTAGTTTTATTTTTTTGTTGTTTTGTTGATTTACATTTAGGGGCACAAACCCTATATCGTGTATTGTTGTTGTTTAATTATCAGAGCTTAGCTACACTATACAGATACCAGCACCGCCTTTAATACAACACTGTACAATATATTTGGCTTACAACAATGAACTTGACGTGAGTGCTCAGCACAACAGCAGCACGAGTGAAGAATTGTTGCTTTTCCTATTGCTAAATAAAGCAAGAATGGTAAACTTCTCGATAAAGAGTAATCAAAGAGCCAGAGAAGTGTTGGCAGTTGTTTAATTTTCAGTCTACGCCTTGCGGCTGGAGTTATCTAATTAGCCTTGTTACGTCCAAAATGGCACGAATATTCGAAATTAATACTTCTGTAAACGACACATCTGTGGAAGTGCCTCTTTCAAATGAGCTAAGAACCAACTTTCTACCACAAAATGGTTTTATCTATAGAGATCATTGTATAAACGTTCCTAAACGTCACAACCACCACCACCACCATCTAAACCAAAAATTAAACTCATGATTCTGGCTCAAGTCCAGACCTCTGATGCAACAAGTTGGATATTAATGAAGTTGGTTTACGTATTGGCCATGTTTCACACAGCTTACGTAACAAATATCAGGGGGAAATACTTAAAGACAACGGATGAATAAATAGCTCACCCTCAAGCTCTCCATACCAATGACGACATCAAAGGGTGCCATTCTGAAATCAACAGACACTTTAGGAATAGGTTTTTGGAAATTGTGAGTTCGCTGTAGTGCTCAGGAATACACTGAGACTCTGTCACTCTGGTCTTTTTTTCCATTTCAAACCCCTTCAGTGCTTGTGACATGTCATGTTGTTGACAGAAATCGGGTTGATGACAAAAACCTTCAATTCAAGCCTTTCTAACCTAACCTTCTGAATGAGCAGTCCCTTACATTCCACTTAATATTAAGATTATGATAAACAAATAAAAATCGACAGCTTCAGAAGACCCAGGTTTGATACATGGCCACATGATGACATGTGAAATTTTTTGTCGTGATAGACACTCTGTGATTTACTGCATTCCCTGGATACCTACTATGGGTGGTTGTTTATATCTTCTCACTGCTGTTGTATTACTCTTCTAAAAACACTGACAGGTTCAAACAGAAGTAAAGGTTTACAGTACTTTTAATTACCTTACACCTAAGCAGATTTGGAAGAAAGCTATTAATACAGAAGCATTATGCAGTACAGAAGCCACCCTTATGTACTAACGTTTCATTCAGGTGACTTGACCCAGATTCGAACCAGCAAACCAGTCCAACGTCATATCAGTGTGATACCACCTTTACCGATATGACCACTTGTCCACTGCCTTGAAGATAACTAACTCACTGAAGCTTTACTTTAGCCATAGTCGTTCCAGGATTTCATGTGAGAAATTTTCGCTGATGGCTTTCGTCCATCAGCAAAAGGAACTTCCATTTTTTCTTTAAATTATTTACAGAAATTTTAGCCCTCTTTGTTTATTATTTATGTCTGGTGTTAGTATTACACCTACTCTTGCATGAATGGAGCATAGCGTAGCCTATAACAGACACTGAATTGCAAAACCTTGCTTGGTTGGTCGCACATTGTAGTCTGGGTGGAGACGAATCTAAAAGGCAGATTGCGACGAAATTTGCCACATTGCTGGATAGCCCCAAAAAGTATGGCTGATCTTGAATTTGCTGTAAATTGATCAATTATAATCCACGAAATTACGATTTTTTGATTTTATAGATCTAACACTCGCCGTTGTAAATTTGGAATCCTGAATTGTTAAAGAATTCTGACAAAGCAGACACTGCACTGCTGGCAATCAAGTGAACTTTTAAAAACCGTCAAAATAAATCATTACTGCTTCCTTATAGCTAAAATTTTTTTCGAAGTTACTCCATGAAATAATAACATTAGAGTATTGCATTTTAAACACTAGAGAAAGGTAGTCAAGTGGAAAGCACAAAACGATTCGTAACGATTTACATGCACTTCATTTGAAAAAGAATGCTTGGTGGAGTTTACCCAACATGGAAATCAAATTGGACGTTTAATTTATCAACGGGAGTCCCAAACGTGAAACCTAAAATTGCTGCAGCATCAGGAAACTGGATGGAGTACCAAAGGAAATAATGAAGTGTGTGAATAAGGGTGAATTTTAAAAAATGCAGACTTATACACTGGATAATAGAAATTAGCATATATATATATTAAGAAGAAAGATAATTGAATTGTTAGTGTACAAATGAATGTGAATTGTTATGAATACATGTGCAGTCGTTGTTGTGATAATGAGAATTGTTGTTAGGACTGATGACTTACGAAACTCATACAAGTTTTTTAATTAAGGCTTCGAGGGTTACAGTAATACTGTAATTATATGAAATAAACTTATTAACTATTATATTATTATTCGCGCACATTTAGAATTTACTACCCGAGGACTGATTTTAATTTGTCTTACAATTAAATTGTATTCAATATATATATGCTTACTACGCAATATGTTATCTTTTTGCAGTCACATTTAGACTAATTTCGTGAACTGCAATGTAAATCTGATTATTGCAAATACTTTTGGTTAAATAAATTATTATTATCATTATTATTATTATTATTATTATTATTATTATTATTATTATTATTAT